>JAFBJQ010000067.1:540976-729033 GCA_016785345.1 Trinectes maculatus
CATGTGCCCCCCCCCCCCCCCCCACACACACACACACACACATACACATCTAATGTACACATGTAGGGGGAAAAAAAAATCTACCTTTTCCCCTCCTTTCTGACAAACACACACTCACGCACACATTCACACTCACACTGTGCGAATGCAGCTCTGTGCCACTCTGACAGTGATCCGCCGCCCACGGCCTCTTAACGGGCATGAAGGAGCTCGACTCACACTCTAACACACATGCAAAAGGACACACAATGCAGAAAAACCCACCTACCTTCTGCCTGCGTCTCAGCAGGAAGACACTCGACGACAGAGCTGCGAGCTGAGAGTCTCTGTCCCGGGTTCACATTTTTGGAATAGAGAGGAAAATATCTCACGGGTTCGAACAAGACCCGACTGGGTCGAGGACTCCAGGTGTTGCGAGTAACGCACCAGGATGCAGACCTTTAAAGCTGACTCTGAGTTGTGTTTTACCAGAGCCGAGGTGCCGACAAAATAATAAGCAATAAAGCCGCACATACAAGTTTCAGCTGCTGTATGTTGATTGGATTTGTCTAACTACTAATTATTGATGGCTTGGCTTCGTGTACTGCTGTGCAGCTGTATGGCGCACAGTGGTAGCTGTAATAAGGCTGCACAGCAGGAGACCAAATTTCGCCTTTTGCAACCCACCCATTCAGATTTCTGTTCTATGTTTAGAGACACAGCAAATTTAAATCTTTCACCGTGATTAACTCACAGCGGTGGGTTGTTAGTTCACATAAATCACGGCAAATGCGTCGGTATTTTCTGTAAGAAATGACGTATTTGTGGATATATATATATATATATGTGTGTGTGTGTGTGTGTGTGTGTGTGTGTGTGTGTGTGTGTGTGTGTGTGTGTGTATATGTATATTGTAAATATGTGTATGTACTCCCTCCATCAACTTATTCAACAGCTCCAGAGTAAAAACCTCAGACAGCCAATGTGAACAGCTGAAGCTTTGGTTACCATGGTGATGAGGAGAATAGGTCCCAGTTGCGCCGCGTCTCAATCGACACATTAACAAAGGGCTTTTTCATTCCTGAATATCGTTCCGTTTCTTTCTGTCTTTCTGACAATGTTGTTTATTCATAGACCATTGACCTGCACAGACACTGTATGCACGATGAAACTGCTGTGAACAATAAGAAGTGATCATTCATTTGATGGAACCACCACCACCACCACCACAGCTTTTCCCCAGATGTTCATTACCCGCAATATAACTTCATCCCTCTGAAGGGACCTGTAATGGAGGGAGACAGAATATTTTTCTGATGCACTGAAACCCACCTGTGCAGATGGGCTCATCCCCACTCCACTGTCGGTCACCTTGACAACGGCGAATAGTGGCATCCAAGCCACTGGGCAACGTGAATCCAGGCTTGCAGCGCACTTCAAGCAGGGCAGAAAAGGAGTGAGTGGGAGAGAGGAGGTGAGCGGCGGAGTCTTCACTGGCGGGCAGAGGCCAGGGACAAGTGCGACCTGAGCAGAAAAGAGAGGATAGAAGATGAAAGGAGTGATGTTTTTCAAAATGTGCAGAGTGTGCGGGATTGTTCCTTGCACGAGACAAAATAAGATGCTAAGAACTAGCGCACTTTATAAGAGCACTAATGAGGTTGTGTAACTGGAGAGTGGACCCATGCACACTGCCCCCTTTTACAGTGCAATAAAAAGCTGGTGTTCAGTATTGGCATAGAACACATTTCTAGATTTTGTACATGACCAAGGTTTTTATTTTATTTTCCACTGGACACACACACACACACACACACACCTCCACACACTTGCACGCTGGCACAGCTGCGTAAACACACACCAACACTTTAAATGACTGAGCCTACAGTTTTGCCCACGGTGACAACCGAGGACACACGTGCATACAAATAGTTACCTGGGGCCACACAGCTGAGACCACACTGGCCGTCACACAGACACTGGCGCTTGCTGCCACAGTCTCTGTCCGTCTTGCAGGGCCGAGGACACGTCCTCCTCCTCTCTTGTCCCAGCAGTCTCTCCGGACACGACCCTGTGAAGATGTCACACACAGCCCTTTGTTTGTTTGTCGCCTGCATTTGTGGCCCCTTGTAAAAACGGCTAACACCAGGGGCAGTAATGAGATTTTGTTTGCCAGTAGTCCCTTGTTTTGTCTTTGAGGGACGTAAAGGCAGCGTGGGTGGCCGGGCAAACATTTGCCACCCAGGTTGCCAAATACGTATTTAGATGGCAGCCCCTTCACCTGTCAGTCTCACTTTTTACAGTGTGAAGAAGGCCAGGTGGTAAAGCTTAGTTCTATAAGGAGCAATGTGCATTGTCTCACTTAAGACACTCATCAAAATAGTTCTGTATACGGGGTATTCTACTGCATACAGTTCCCTCACTTTTCCATATGTGCGCCTGCACACATTAAAAAAAAAAAAATTACATTGCACACACCCTTAATGCCCAGAAGATTTGAGGGGGGCGGGAAAGGGGGAGACAGCCCGGGCTCCCCATTTTTCATTTCTGAGAATAAAAACACATGTGCTACTGTATTCACTCTGCTTCCAGCACGTGGGACCAAAAACACACATGTGCTGTGCCCATGCACATACTGTATAATCATCCCAGAGCAGCATGGAGACACAGTGCAGGATCAAAACATGTGGCAGTAACGTTATTAGAAATTTAAATAATTCTTATTAGATCGTAAATATGGATTATTATAATGGAATCTCTGGAGTCACCTGTGTCAGTGTGTAAAGGGTCAGTGACAATCCAGCATTACAATACATAAACTGTTTAACTTTGTGTGACTGATATTTGTGTTGTTAAAGGAAAATTACACTGACTGTAAACAAAAGTGCATTGAATTGATGTTACTGTGCTATGTTGCTGCCAAAACACATTATTTTTGTCCAAATACAACATGAATTATTGATTCTGATGCACTTGCAGCAAAAACACAAACACTGCAATACAAATACCTCACACACAGTATCATTGTTAATTAAGTGCTAATGATTAAGTGCATCCGTTTGATTAATTGATCAATCCCACATGGCTGCACTATCATCTTTACATTAAAACAAACTAAACTACAACAGAAAGTTTAGCTGGCCCATAACAAAAGTGTATTTTGTGCCAGTCCAGCTGTGTTCACCTTGTACGCAGGGATCAGTGTGAGTGTGTGTGTGATGTAAAGTGTGATGTAGGGCGTACCTGGAGCCTGCAGGGACACCGTTCCAGTCAGAGCCCACAGGGACAGCAGCAGCAGCGCACGGTCCATCCTGAAGCCAGGCCACAGACGATCTGAGGGAGGGACACGCCGACACAGCATTTTTAAAACAGGGGGGAACAAAGGGTGGGGGGAGAAAGCGTGAGGGAGGGGGTTGATAGAGAGGGGGGGGGGTATAGGGGGGGGGGGGGGGGGTATACAGAGCACACATCTGGTTCGCGTTGAGGAGTAAAGACGCGCAGAGAATTCCAGTCTGTGGGACCTTTCACCCATTTCTGTTAAGAAAGCAGATAAAGGGGGTGTTGACCCAACACACAGCAAAAAAACAAAAAAACAAACAAACAGTAAACAAACAAAAAACACTGTAAGGAGACAGACGTAACCTACTGTCATGTGTGAAATAATCAATACATCAAACCACTCCGCCTGCTGGGACTCATGCATTCATTCTTTAACTGATGCTTAATCCATCACACAGACTGTTGTGTATACTCCCTGCCAGAACTTCATGTCCTGCTATACTCTACCTCGTCTGCAATGAAAAACAAAGCCTTTTTGTGACCACATGAAAAAAACATGCAATGTGGAAAAGTACGAAATGCTCCTTTATGGTCCTAAAAGGGAGGATGCACCTATTGAAGCCATGTACACAATGTAAACAAAACATGGAGGATATCAAAACAAGTAGTCTTCAAAACATTTCTCAGAATATTATAGTCTGGTTATTGCGTAATAAATAGGCCTGGAATTATACCTTCATTGCACATTACATCAAAGCCTCCTGGATTTGGTTTAAAGATCTAATGAGAAGAACCCGCAACCATTTAACACAATAAATGAGGGATGAAACACAGGAGAAAACCAGTCGGGAATGAGAACAATCTTTTATTGGTGTTTTTGGGAAATCTCAACTACATCAAAATAAGCCAGCGCTGAGTGGGCTGGGAACCGTGGACATTACTGATGCAGCAGGGCAGTTGTAGATCAGTTAGAGTCACTGTAAGATTTATCGACCGCATCTGTGAGGATATTAGAGACTAGATCCTGCTGGGAGAGCAAACAGTCACTGACTGAGGTGATAAAGGCTGAAAGAAACCAACAAGGAGCATATCAATAGTGTGCATAGTCCATACACCGCTGGGGATCAGAAGAGGTCATCGTGAAAGATAAAGTTAGTCTGCGTGAGCATTATGTTCAAGTTATTGAGCCACGTTCCTGGAATCCATCCATGGTCAAAAGAACCAAGGTGGCACAAGTGTCCATAGCCAAGCGAGTAATAATGATTGACTGGAGGTCATTCGTTATTAGTCAGAGGGAGCTTTTCTGATTCTCTGGTTCAATAGTCTTTCAGGGGGAACAAAGAATATAAAAGATGTTTCAAGGTGCAACCGATCATGTTCATCCACAGAAAGAAAATAATTCAGGAATATAGAACAGCAATAATAAGAGGGATAATCATCATAATCATAACAACAATAATAGCAGTAATGGTACCTATTCATCATGGTCATTAAGGGGATTAAAATCACACTTTAGCACTAGCCATCCCTCCCCCACGAACATTACGTAGTGTACCATGCCCCGGTGTAGGTGATGTGGGTACACAGAGAAGTTTATAGATACAGTATAAAGTAAGGAGTAATAATAGGAGTAAACAGTACAGAAGGAGCAGTATTGAAAAAAAAGCACTACCTAGCAACAAGCTTTGTGGATCAACATAGGAAATTTTGGCTTTTATTTCTCCCAGAAATCTGAGAAATTAACACCATTCCACTCAATGGGGGTTACTCAACAACCCATCTCCTGGAATACATCAAATACACACAACACCACAGGCCTAGCCAATATACACATCATTTCTCCCCCATGATAACGCTTATTATAGTGTGTTTCGTAAAGTACAATAAAGTAACAATGTGCGATTTACTGGGAAGGTTGATTACTGTTTTAGAAATGAAACGCTGAGATGTAACTATCTAAGGACTGTCCAGGTACATGAGAGACAAGGGGACAATGTGTTATGTTCGGAAACACAGACGGAAAAAGAGAATCTGGATTGAGATACAGACAAACGAGAAATGTGCCAATAATTCAAAGAGTGGATCGAGAGGAGAGGAGTTCCTCAGGGCATTACAACTGGCCAACAAAACACCAGAGTAGATAAAAAGCACTCTCCTGGGACTAATTCAAAGATAAAAGGTTGGACTAGTGAAGGTGTACCACCTTATAAATAAGCCCAAGGTATAAGGAGATCATATTATTAAAGAAGTGAAGTCTATTCTAAAGGATGAAAAACACACGAGACTGGAAAAGACAAGTGTTGAGTATAGTGCTGGACTGTTTACATGGTGCCTCCACATGCCTCTCATACTGTCCCTCTGTAGCATGCCCATTCCCGGTGACAGAAACACAACAGGGGGAAAAAAATTAAGTGCTTGAGTAAAATCCACAAAAAGGTTGAACTATACAATTTTTCAGATAATCTTGCTCTATATATTACAATTGTTACATGCGTCCTCGCCGCTGCTGCTGCTGCTGCTGCATCCTGACTACAATAATCAAGTTGAAAAATACCCATTGATGGCTGACCACCTGTGAAACAGCTCCTGACTCGTCTGTAATAAAAATGTATTTGCCATAACTTTCCCCCGTCTCTATGTCCCAGTCATGTAGAAAATATACAAAATTATTCTCCAAATTTGCTCTCCCTCTACTTTTTCATAAGTGTTATAAAAATATACAATTCTCCAATAGCAAAACTCATAAAAGTCATTTCTTTCGTCTGTTAAATTACTCTCTCCATCCACGACTTTTAAGAGCTGACACCTTAACAAAACAAGACACCTGAGCTTCAATACACAAACCTTCTCCTTGTCTTATACATTCATTACAATCATAAGCTTCCTCATCATCATCATCGCCACCATCATCATCAGCATCATCATTATCCTGACCCCGTTCTGTCCATCATGCATCACTAAATATTCAGTCTTAATTTTAATCCAGCTTATATTCCTTCTCTTCCTGATTCCGATGCCTTCATCACTGATCAGCAAGGCGGTTCTCGTATTTGCTAAGGATGTTACGACAGCGACCCAGTTCCTTCCGCATCTCGGCCACTTCTAGTCGGAGAGCAGCGTTCTCTCTCTCCAGGTAGGCCGCGCGCACGGATATCTGGTTCTCCTTGAGACGGCGAGCATCTCGGGAACGCTTTGCTGCTTCATTGTTTTTATACCTCCTGGTCCAGTATTTCTCATCCTAAAGAGGACAAACAAGAACAGGATATAGTTAACTAAGTATTCAGCATCTGTCGGTTTGATCTATTCTGATGTCTGATGGGGGAATTAGGGTGTTAGTAGGTGGAAGTACTTGAATAAAATGATCAATGAGTGGTCACACTACTCCTGGTTCTGGCAGTGTGGGTGTTTGGCCATGAATCATCGTGGCACATGTTTCTTTCATATGCTACATCCTCAGCTCGAAGTTAATGTTTGAGAGTAAATAAAACATGCAAACACTGACATGCAGTTTTCCCCAAGGAATCCATATATGTTTTGATCATGAGACGTCTGATTTTTCCATGTGTGTGCTCTCAGCATTCAGAAAATGCCCCTTATAACGTGAACTGTAACAAATAGTCAAGAAACCTGCCACGCAACAATCGATTTAAGTCAAACCAAAATAACATTTTTTCTCTGGTTACAGGTTCTCCAATGTGCGATGTGGCAACTTTTCTGGGTTTGAATTTCTAAGCAAGTTGAGGGCATCACCTAAACCTTTCGTATAGATTGTTATTGCCATTTTTGTACTTCTCATAATTCTGTTGAATTCAAACCCAATATTTGTTTCACTATGGTTTGCATTTATATAAGCCTTAAAATTACACGTCCGTGGCTTAAACTTAATTCTGTCCTCACCAAAGCAAGTGCAGTCAACACGTCACTCACCTTCATATTATCAGGTACCAGGATCTTGCGGGCCTTCTTAATCATTGGCTGTGGCTTGAGCTCCTCTTCACTGAAGGACTGCCTCCTGGGGTCGAAGTTATGCTGGCTGGAGGCGCTGGACATAGCCATGTCCGAAGAATCCATGTCATACATTCCAGTCACATCTGGCCCGCTGCCCGTGGGCGTCAGCAGAGGTGGACAGGAGGATGAGGAGGAGGAAGAGGGTGACTCACAGGAATCATTCATACTGTTTTGACTCCCTGAAATTACAAGGATGAAAAATCTGTTTGAATTTCACATAAACTGAAACTGTTATTAGTTTCAAACATTGGAGGAGCAGATGTCAATCAGGCACTAAGGTAATACAAACACATGCAGAATTTCCTCACTGTGACCACCAGATGGTAGCAGAGAGCTAAGCTTTTGCTGTTAAAAACAACAAAATACATTCCTTTGTCCTTAACTGATCCCATAGAACTGAGGAGAATTTTTAATCAGTTCTCACGGAAAGCAACATTTTTATTAAGTAATATTCAGTTATATAGTTATATAGTATAATGCATCAAATACATATTGTATGATATTCTCTATAATATGATGTAAAATATCACATGACATTTTTGGCATACAAATAACTGGGTATTGTGTAGGTAAAGGTTTTTATTATGATATAAAAATATCTATCTATATCTTTCTCTCTATATTTATATAGATATAGATATATATATAATTCCACAGGCAACGAATATCAGCTCAAATAATGATTATCTCTCATTTCATTAGTTTACATGGAACTGCATTATATACGTGAGGATCTTGTGGAATCACCTTAAGCAGCATAGTGGAGAACCACTGCTTTAAAGAAATCTACACAAAGCTGCAGCTACATGAAATCTATCAGTTTAGTCAGTCTATAATATTTCGTTCTTTTTTTTCCCCAATCAGATCAGTGAGAAATTCTGTGTGACCATAGACAACCAAAAAGCAATACAGGAAGCTAAAAGTGGACATGTTATGTAACTTTGCACCCCTCCCTCTAAAACAAGTTTCTTTAAGTGGGGCCAACGTAGGGTTATATCACACACCACCCCCTTTAAGGTCCAATGCACCTTACTGACTTTCCTTCCTATAGGAAAAGAAACTTCTCATTGCCCCTTACAGCTCTGGAACTTGGCAGCTCATTCAATACCTTTGTCAGGATAAAAATAATGTATTTATATCACAATACACTCCTGACTAACAATAGTCAGGTGTGTATTCAAGTAAACGAAACTCAACTTCAAAATGCAAAAGGGGGAGAATTGTATCACAATATATGGTACACTGAGAACATAAGTCAAAGCTCAGGTGATAGATGGACACACACCAGGTAAACTAGTTGACACCAAAACATGGCAGTCTGAACATATGACCACTCAATTGCTTCAACAGGCTAAAAACTGTACACATTAAGTTCCAGAGAGCTGGCAATTAATGCTGGATTCAATTTGGGGAAACGTTGTCAAAGTGCAATATGAAAACTACGTAATGTGGTGTAATGTGTCAAAATCACACCACAAGTGGTGGGAGGAACAACTGGATGGGAAAAACAAACCCACCCCCTCTATCCATGACACTGTATGTGTTGCCACCTGCTAGACATGACGTTATCTGTGAACCTATGAGCAGTGATTAAAAGAATAATGGCTGTAAAATGACCAGATAATAAAAGGGCAGGGTTTTAAACTGCACATATTGTTCCTACATGATGTTTACAACGAGTGACCGTCATATCACGCAAACGTATATTACTGCCCCTCATAGACACAGAGATGAAAGCAAGCAAGTTTCATGGCAAATTTGTAGTTACATTTATGTGGTAGTTAAATGTAGGTACGCAGTTACATTTTCCACCATTTCTATGGTGGAAAACGTAACTGCATACTTTTCAAGACTTGTACAGCAGCATTCCAGGAGGAGCTAAAGCTGCTGTACTTGCTAATTGTAGCCCTACTCCTACTTAGGTTCCTAATATGATTATATGCTGTTAGATGTTGCTCAATCTAATATTAACCAAGCAACTATTGGTGGTGGTGAGGGATTAGACTTTAGGAAAAACACCACCAGATAAACAATGCTAGATTTTATACTTAAATGTTTTTAATTGTAATATTCACAAAATAAAAGATTACAAGGTTGTAATCAAAGTGGATGGGGCCTTTATCGTGCAATATGAACGCCTTATCTGTTTAAGAGCATGCACTTTGTCACTAACTAACAGTTCTAAAGGGTCTGCATCAGTATACCATACCGAATGCGAATCTCATCTGGCTACCAATGCACTTAATGTCATTCAATAGGGATCGAATGTTCTGTTTGTCCAGCAGCACAGTGGAACTCTTCCTGTTGCTCGGCGTCCCTTCCCCCTGTGGACTCCTCCTACATGTGTACTGGCCCTGCCTCCAGTTCTCTCACTCCAGTACTCTCTGCACGTGTACTGACGCGTGCACATGGCTGTGGCGTGTGAAGTGGAGAGAGATTTAAAGACACGCAACCACACACACACACACACACACACACACACACTCTCTCTCTCTCTCCCTGTTGCACAGTAATAATTGGCTGAGAGTGAATGCTGCTTGTGTTGTGTACTTGCCTGTATAGATCCTATGCCAAACTAAACCTAACTTCCTTATCAGTGCTATGAGACTGACTCATCAAATAGCTCAGGGTTTTTGTCTTCACTACACATTTTGATTCCAAAATCCATCCGCTCTCTTCTCCACATGTCCCTGATACTGTGACCAACTTAATCCAACACTGCGCTGCAATGCTGAAGAGTATAATTCAGCATGAAGCAGCAATTTCCTAACTGTGCTTTCCCTGTCAAGTTGACTTTGCATTTAGAGCCACGAGACTGTGTCTCCTGCCTTGAGGTTGACCCCATAGGAAAAAAAATGCTTTGTCACCAAGGTATTTTGCACAAACTTATAGAGGAGGTTAAATACTGAGTTTAAAAACCCCAAGGGAATGTTTTAAACACACAACATAACCTTGACTGCATCGCAACTATTGCTGAATTGTAGGGTCTACTAGTCTCATATCAGAGGCAGGGGACAATATGTCTCTTTCGGCGTGTCAACTTTCATGATGTTGTTGTGAGTTTATATGGACGAACCTTGAAGAATGACCTGTCCCCTGCCTACGTTCAAGATCAAACCGCTCCATGTCATTCAACTCACCATGCAGACAGTCGGTTCCTCCTGCAAGGTTCTGCGGCTGAGCCACCTCCAGGCCAATGAGTGATGGGGAAGAAGAGGACGATGGGGAAGAGGATGAAGAACCAGGAGGGGATGAGGGTGGTAGGCACTGGGAGCTCTGACTGGGCACAGCTGATGGGGAGCTCTGTGAGGGGATCTGGGCTGAGCTGGAGCTGTTGTTGTTATGCATGCTGCCCATTCCATTTTCGGTCAGAAACTCCTCCAAGTCCATGTACTGAAGCTGGAAGAGGCCCCCATCTGCCGGCAGGGTGCGATCCCACAGGAGAGGCCCCAGGAACTGGTTGAAATTTCCTCCTCCATTTCCACCACCTCCACAGCCATTACTGTTATTACTGCTGCCTACTCCACTGCCATTCCTCATAGAGCACACTCCCAATGAGTTCTCATCAAGGTCCAGTCTGTCTTTATCTGCAAGATAGGCCAGTTAAGTCAATAATAGTCCAGAATAAAGATGAAGAATAACAACTTTGGTCTGATTTAAACATCAACTACCCAACTAGAAATCTCAATCAACACATTTAATTTGAATAACGTTTGAATAATTGCTTCAAACAGGTTTATACATAAAATGCACTTCTCCTAATTCTCCCATTGTCTCCCATTTACATACATTCACAGTCACAGATGGACCAGATGGTAGCTGAATTGCATTAAGCAAGATCTGAAACCAATTTGTTGTCATAACATATACATAAGCTCCTCAACAAATCTCACAATAGCCCAAGATACATTTTAGCACAGTAAGCAACCAAAACACATGCCTGCACACCACCACAGCTAAACTAAAACATGTTATCACTCAGTGTAATCTGGATCTCGACAGAAGTCGGGATTATCATCCAGGTGACTACTCAGGAGGACCATGGAAGGGTCAACACAAACATGTGCGAGGGTGTGCCACTACATGTGTGGAAATATGCCTTACAGAAGACAAATCTATATTGTTATATAAATGCTACAGGTTTGTATTACAGTAACAGTAGCAGTGGGTGGGTATGATTTATTCATGCACTGCATAAAGTAAGATAGCCTGTGTCAGGTGATGGAGCTGGACATGAACAAAAAGAAATATCAATGTAACACAAATTAGAGACTATCTCACCTTTAGCATCAGATGGGTTCTTTGAACGCTGGTCACCCTTCATGGGGTGCTGCAGGAGGGACTTCAGACCTGCCATAGGGGTAAGATGCCCCCCTGTGATGGAGCCTGCAGGCTGAGTGCAACTTCCAAACTGTGGGCTTGCACCAGCTGGCAGGTCGGGGGTCGGTAGCTGGGAGAGCTGCCTGGACATCCTGGACCAGAAAGACACCTGGGGAACTTGAAGGGTCGAGGGTATCTGACTAGAGCACCTACCAATAGGACAAGTATTCTGGATGACTCTGCATGGGTTTGCAGGAGGGTGGTGGTGGAAGGGGGTGGTAGAGAGAGAGAGAGAGAGAGAGAGATACGTAGTTTAGAGAAGTGTCCATGTAGAATTGGAGCAACTAATGAGTTGTATTATTCTTCACAAGTTCAATTTAAAAAAAACACTAAAAAACTTTTACCTTTCCTCGAAGTTACGCGCAGTTCCTTATTTCCTTGCAGGAATATTTTCGTCGAAGTACTCCATTGTAGCCGTGTGTTGTCAGTGGCTCGGGCTGATACTGTCAGAGGAGCAGTGTGGGAGGGACAGTCAGAGTGTTCCGAGCAGGAACACTGTCCTTAATATAATAATAACAACAACAACAACAGCGCACGGGCGTGAAAGGCGTCGATGAGACACGAAGACTGCACGGACGAGGAGAATGAAGAAAAAAACAAATAATAAGAAAACTTGTCAGATAATTTCCCGAGCAACTCGGGGATAGGATCGACGAATAGTTTCTGGGCAAAGCTCTGTCCAAACAAAACAAGCGAGGAGTGTGCAGAAACACACACACACACTCAGAGAGAGAGAGAGAAGGCGACGAACGCGGTGGCTGAGTTGGTCAGATGTCAAGTTGAATTGGTGTTTCTCTCCTCTGCTGTCCGTCAGCAGCAGCGGCAGCAGCAGGAGCAGGAGGGGGAGGAGCCTCAGGAGGAGGAGGGGTCGTTTCCTCTTTCTCTGTCTGTACTTTCGTGCATCCGGTGGATCCAGTCACGGGCGCACGGGCTCGGGTTTGTGTACTGGGCCGCGCGACGTCCACGTCCGAGCGTCCTCTCTCCTCGCGCTGCGCCCTCTCAGCTGGAACAGACACGGGCAGCTCACGTGACGTCACGCCCCGCGGAACAGGCGAGGAGCGGGGAGGTGGGGGCGGGGCCGCGCTGGACGCAGCTCGCGGTCCTTGGCTTATTATTTATGAGACACACCCACCCGCGTGCCACATCTCGAGGAGACGCAGCTGTTTGTTTTGTCTGACAGGTACAAACACGGTGACACTTCCCATGTCACCGCAGCGGCGAACACAGACGTCAAGTTACTTTTCATTTTTACTATTACGACAATGTGAGCGGTCCCCAGAACCACAATAATAGCAATATAAGTTATATTTTGATATAGTCATTTAATGTGCAGGATTGCTGGCTACACACACTGTCCGCCGTCATTCGAGCATAGTTTGGGCTCTCTGTAATGACCGGGAAGTGCAGCAGGACATCTCCAGCTTCCTTGTAATCCACAGAAAACGTGAGTGTGTGTTTTTTCAGGCGAGAGGAAGGTTTCAGCACGTTGCCTCCCGGCGTACAATAGCTCTTCCAACTCACGTGCAGGTGGCACGCGGAGACGCAGCCCGGCCGCTCGCGGCTCCGACTCTGATTGGCTTCGGTAAGTCGTCGCTCCGCCCACGACGAGCGCCCATTGGTCAAAAATAGGTCGAATAAACCCGCCCGTTCGGATTCTCTCCGTGCATGCCCCTGCCGCGTGAGGCCACTTCGAAACACAGAGAGCGCGAGGCCTGCCTGTCTGGTCTACAGTACAGGTGCAGAGCACATGCAAAACACTGCTTGCCGCAGGAATTCACCTCATTGGTTAGCATGCAAGAGCTGACAAGTAAATAGCTAGAAGGCTTCATGTCATCCATAGCTCAAACATTTAGTAGATAATACTTCCAAATGCATATTAGACACCACATGAAAACTATTCTTGAATGTAACCGTGCTGTCCATTAGGGATCCTGTTTCATTTTAATAAAAGTCTCCACATAGATAGAAGCATCACCCTCAAGCAAGAGTGGGTTTATGTGCGTTACGTAGATGTATATGTTACGAGCAAGAGAAACAACACACTAAAAAATCAAATAGACCAACTCCCATTTTATGCAGGGTCTAGAGAAACATTGTGTTTGATGTCATTTGTGAAATATGCATATGCCTTTCCTATCATAAAAAAGGTTGGATTGGAACAGATTCAGCTTCACCAACAAATGTATAATTTATGCAAAAAACAGATTAACACGTATTAGCTTTCACACTTAAATCACATCTCTGCAGTGGTTAAAATGTGGCCAAAATAATCTGCTCATGACTCCAGCGTGGTGCGAAAGTGTTTTTTTTTTTGTGCTTGGTTGAATTAATCTTCTAGTAAACAGCAAACAGTCACATAATTCACAGTGAACACTCTCCTCTACACTCCCTGTCACAGCACAATCCATGTGACTGCCACACTTATCCACACAAGGCCTCTAGTATCAACGAGTTGCTTACTGCCATCTTGTGGCGCTAAGAGTAACGTTTTACACTGTAATTTATTTCAAGTACAGTGACATACTGTACAACTATATTCTGAAATTTCATCCATTGAGTGATGAAAAAATTACATAGGATACTAAGCTAAATATAATTGTTTAATGAATTACATCTTACGTTCAGTGACTAGCATTTTTAATAACATTCCATATATTGTAGTAGGTGTCTCTAAATGAGGAATGAGGAAAACATGTGATTACACTTAAAGTTTATTCATTGCTGAAATATAATCAACTACTGACTTCTCAGGAAATAATGTGATAGAAATCTACTAAAACTATTTTCTTTAGAAGAAAAAAAACAAGGCTAGACACGAGTATGGACATTTCATATGTGAGTAAAGTGTACTTAAAACATGTCTTAAAAAGAACAAACAAGGCTTGACAGTAAGAATATGATTGCAACTCAGCAAAAAGGTAATAGGAAGAAGGGTTAAGTATAAGATTGGCATGAAAACTGATTGGGTTACACACATAAATACATGGAATATTACTTTTGTTTCTATCATGACGGGTCCTTGACTTTAACACACTGTGAAGTACTGTAGAAATAATCACTGCTAAAAAGAGCATACAAATAACATGAGATAAACATGTGTTACAGTCCATCTGTTTAACCTGTTTTCAGTATCTTGGTATAAAAGCTAGGAATATCAAATAATGCAGTAAAGTGAACATAATAAGCAAGGCTTTTGTAAGTTTCTTCATTTTGGCAGGAGAGGGATCCTTGAAATGCTAATTACCAGCAACTTTGACATTTTATCTATATGTGATTGAATCACTAGGGAATATAGAGTAACTTTCAAATCAAGTTTTACACTACAAACGTCCGGTGTTATACTTAATAAACAATCACATATTGGAGTGATTTTACAACCTCAGCAAAAAACTTGACCAGAGAACAAACATGCACTGACAAACTATCAACAAAGTTCTTTATCCCCATGTCCCTACTCCTAATAAATGCACTTTACATTAAAAAAAATCCTCAGAGCCCCTACGTGAACAACAACAAGACAGAGTACACAGCAGAGACGTTTATCGTACAGCAAAAAGTGTAGCAGGGATTCTAGTTATGGGGAAAAGAGGTACATTAGCAGGTCATTTCACCTTAACATGTCTATTAACTGCACAGTGTCAGCCAAGCATAGTGTCAATGCACTTAAGGGGTTAATGATCCTATGCAAACAGTCACGTCTTTAAAAACACCTTCCAATATAGCCTGGAAGAATTTCAGGTGATATTTAATAGGATGCTCTACAGTAGTTGTTAACACACTCATTCTAATAGTCAGCAAAATAGATGAGGAAAATCCCCCTAAAGGCAGCAGATGCCTTTTCATGTTCCTTTTTTTCTCGCCTTCCAATTTTAGACCTGAATTATCTTTCTATTATGCCTCTCTTCAGATGCCAAGATGCTCAGTATCTATATGGTTGTTGCAGGAGTGGCATCTCCTCCCGGCTCTCGTAGGTCTGTCTGTCTCCCGGTCTCTTTGAAAGCTTCAGCCTCTGAGCATCTCCTCGCTGCAGTCCTTTGGCCCTGCGGCGGCAGGAAACCTTGTGCCTGTGGAGAAGTTTAGCATTCCAAAAGCGAGCAGAGCAGCGTCGACAGGAGAAAGTCCCTCTGGCACGATGGGAGGCCCGATGGATGAAGGCTGCCAAAAGCCTGTGAGACTGCTTCCCACATACACTGCAGCTTAGTCTCTCCTGAGTGGTCGAGGCTTTACGAGGGTGTTTAACTGCCATATGGACGAGAAGTCCCGCTTTACGGGAAAACACTGAATTGGGGCAAATAGGACAGCCAAAACGTTTCATAGGGACTTTGAGAGACGACAGGATCTGCACCTTCATTCCCCCAGGGTTGACAAGCTTATAACCACCACCACCTGATCCTCCTCCACGCCTAATTGTCAAACGGAGAGAGCCTTTTTTTTTATTCAACTGCCCTCGTATTGTACAACTGATCTTTCTCTTCTTTTTGCTTCCATCAAATCTGCCTAAATCTTGGGATTCCCATTTATTTTCCCTCCAATCTCTCCTGTCGGACTTTTTTTTTTTCTTCTTGTGTCGTCTCATTTCATCGTGTGATAACTGGATGCTGCAGTCAAGCTGTTGGTGGGACTGGGTACCTGACTGATGATGAGGATGATGGAGGGAGTGATGATGATGGTGATGCAGATGATGATGTTCAGTGGAGGGTAGTTCCGTGAGGGGCTGGAACGGGGCTGTGGTGTGAAGCGTACGGCTACGGGATCCAGCCGGGTATATGTGCTCTCCTTTGACCCCAGCTGGGGAGTGTGGGTGCTGCGGGGCCATGATTGTAGAGTTTGGAGGCAGTGGCTGAGAGTAAGATGGGGCATTAGAGGCTGGAGCATCATAAAAGAGGGGAGAGTAACCGGCTGGAGGCTGCGGGGTTGCCTGTTGTTGACTATGAGTCACAACACTGAGACTCTGCCCTGCATGGCTGTCTGTAGAAGGAGCCATCTGTAGGAGGACATTGGTGGCAGCCTCACTCTCTGATGCTGACTGATTAACATCACTCCCACCGCCGTTGTCTCCAGACCCGTTGTTGCCCTCTTGTGGGTTAGACGATTCAGTGCGGGTGATCCCATGCTGTGACTGCCTATGTCGAGTGAGGCTATTGGAGTAAGCAAACGCTTTCCCACATACCTCACAGCAGAAGAGCTTTTCACCACCGCCTTCATGAACTGTCTGGTGATGAGCAGTCAGGTGGAAGTGGTGGCGGAAAGACTTCCAACATATTGCACAGGTGTACAGCCGTGGTGTAGGTGGAGGCTGAGGCTGGGGTGGAGGCTGTGACTGGGGATTGGAGTCTTGAGGCTTGACATCTTGAGAGTAGGAGTAATAGGAGGAGGTGCTTGGTGCTTGGTTCTGGCTCCTGTCTTGGGCCACGCTACATTGAGAATTTGGGTTAAAGCTGTTCAGGTTTTCAGCAGCTGGTGTGGTGGGCACCTCTTCCAGCTCTCCTTTCTGGTGGAGTTTGCTGTGCCTCCTGAGGCTTTGGGAGTAACCAAACTCTTTCCCACAGATGCTGCATTTGTAATTCTTAGCCCCAGAGTGGACTGTTTGATGCTTGCTAAGGTGAAAAGCCTCTCTGAAATATTTTCCACATACAGTGCAGTGATGGGGCTTCTCTCCAGTATGGATGCGGTCATGCCTGCGAAGGGTCTCGCGACGTGCGAATCCCTTACCACAGACACTGCAGAGGTGGGTGCGTGGGAGCCCACTGGGCCCCATTCTGGGGGTGTATTGCCTACGCTTTGGGGGCTGTCCCCCGGTTGCAGGATCTTTCTTCGCTCTGGGTTTGCGGGGACGTTTAGGTTTGGAGGTGGGATTCTGTGGATTGCTGCTCATAGCCTCCTGGCTCCCACCTCCCCTGTAATTCTTATCCAAACCAGATGTGGATGAAGGTGAGCCCAGAGGACCTAAACCAAGACCACCTAGCAGACCTCCTATGATGTCTCCCCTATCATCCCCTCTATTTCCACTGTTACTAGCTGCGGTTATAGCAGAGATTGCATTATTGACAGAGCTTGTGACATCATCCTCTGAGTCATCCAGTAGAGAAGAAAGGGGCAGGTGGGGCTGTTGCTGCGGATGGTGGTGCTGGCTGTGGCTCTGTGAGTGTGGATGAAGTGTTGGGGCCAAGGGTGCCTTTCTCAGAGCTGGGCCCGCCATCCCGCTTCCACAGGGGGAGGCACCAGAGAAGCATGGAGATGGATTACCTTGAGAACGGTGGTCATCGTGGTAGCCTGTGTAACGATTCCGAGAGTAGTCAGTGGGGTATTTACCATCTGTTCTGTCCCTGTCATTTGAATTCCCCCCCCTTGCAGCCTGAAACAGACCATCACATCCTAAACCTGATTTTGGTTCTCCTTCCCCCACAATGATTACACCATCTTCTTCCTCTGTTTTCCCATAAATAACCCCTCTATTGCTCTGATAAGTTCCCCCTCCTCCGTTACCTCCTCCACCCCCTCCCCCAACTCTGTCCTCACCATCAGCTCCTGTCTTGCTGCCCCGTTGTTTGGGTCCCCTACCTGGCTTGCCGCAGGTGCCTGAGGCAGCATGGTTGAGTAGAGATGTGCTCTCACGGAAGGCACGACCACAGGCTGGACATCGAAATGGCTTTTCCTCATGTATCTTCTCATGGCGTGTCAGTGACTCTCTACGATTAAAAGCTCGCGAGCAGGTGGAGCAGCCATATGGGCGGGCTGAAGAGTGTATAACCCCATGTTGTAGGAGGTGCCCTTTTTTCTTAAAGCCTTTGCCACAATCGGGGCAATGAAATATTTTGTCTGGGCTAGGACAAGAATTGGATGTGGGGAGGGTCGTTTCTTGGGTCGAATGGGGGAGGCTTGGGTCAGACTGTTTTTTAATGTGAATAGGGTTTGGGCCAGTAGTGGCAGTATTGCTAGTACCTGCTGTGGTTGGCTCGTGCATGCGCAAATGTCTGCGAAGGCTTGAAAGGTGAGGGAAGCTTTTGCCACACTCCCCACAGCTATAAATGGGCTCTGTGCCTGACTCAGAGGGGTTAGGCTGCAATGAGCTCTGGTTATCAGCTTTAGAAAGGTGAGACTCGTTAGTAACCAGTACTGAGGCAGCAGTGGAAGAGGGGGCAGAAGAGGAGGAGGAAGAAACTACTGATGAGGATGAAGATGAAGAAGCAAGAAGGGATGCTGGGTCTCCACCAATAGTTGACATACCAACCCCACTCCCAATTAAAGCTGGTGGCTGACCATGACTAAGCCCTCCATCACCACTAGTGCTAGGATTACCACTGTGACCATGGCTGCTGCTGCTATTACTACTACTTTCAGACTTTCTCTGAGGCAAATAGCCAGCCATAGCTTTCTTCCTCCTGCTACTGCTACTACCACTACCACTGCTTTCCCCTTTACCATCATCCTTAGATAGGGATAAGTGAAGGGGCAGGGGAAGAGGCAAACCTGCTTCCTGCTGCATCAGAGAAGCTATCTGATTTGACGAAAGTACAGGAATGCCCTGGAAGTCAAAGCTACCCAGTGACGAGGGCTGGGAACCTGGATGAAGCGGGTGAGGATGAGAATGAGAATGAGGATGAGAAAGGGTGTGAGGTGGAAGCTGTTGCTGCTGAGGAGGCTGCTGTGGGTTCTGCTGCGGCTGTGTGGTGGAGTGGCCATGTGAGTGAGAAGAATGCAAAGCAGGGGGTGGAGCAAGGCTAGTACTAGGCTCCCCACCTGTCTGACTTAACCCAATCCCTAAGTGATTATGGGTTCCCTGTTGCACAAGAAACTGCTCTAAACTAGCATTAGCAGGCACCCCAGAAAGGAAATACTGATTAGCAGCTAACATGCAACTAAACTGTTGGTGAAGGCTGCGTGCATCAGACTGGGCCCCAACCAACTGGTGTCCCAGTGAGCTGACTGCACTGCTGCTGGAGGGGTTATTAGAGGTGGCCACAGAGGTTGAGGGGGCGGGAGAGGAAGAGGAGGGACCAGGTGATGCGTGGGGAACTGAGAGGCCGGGATGCAGAGGAGGAGGGGGTGGGGGTGCTGATGTTACTAATCCTCCTAATCCCCCAGCACTCCCACTACTGCTACTTCCCCCTGCAAAGTGCTCAAAGCGACCTACACCTGGGTGTAACTGCTCCTGTGCTAGTGCTGCCTCAGATGGGTGGAAAGAACGCAGGAACTGTGGGTAGCCTGAAGAATGGCTTGAGCTGCTGCTGCTCATCTTGCTTGACTTTGAACGAGAGCTTTGAGATGAAGAAGGCTGTTGTTGTAAAGGTGGGGGAGGAGGGGCACTCATCTTGGCAAATATGGAGGCAGAATCAGAAAAGGCGTTACCTCTAGTCCCCTGCAGGGGGCCCAAGCCAAGTCCAGACAGAAGAGCTCCAGAAGACTCAGCCTGCTGCTGCTGCTGCTGCTGGAGTTGATGCTGGTGAAGCTGCACTTGCTGTTGATGCTGTAGTTGTCGATCTAAACCAAGGCCTTTGAACTGGTGGGCCTGGTGCCCACTTAACATCTCTATAATGTCCAAATTGTATTTTCCAAATTGGAACATTTCCCACTCACTGGCACATGGGGTGCAGACGCCAAACCTCCAGGACTAGGAGCGGCAACAGTGATCCCACCACAGACTGGTGAAAGTCAAACTTAACTCTAAGGTTGAGGATATGCTACTTTTTCAGAAGTACTTGAATAAAACCTGAACTATAGAGTTCCTCTTTCAGATTATTTACTTCTGGTGCTAATATTCTCCAGAGCCCACACTCTACTTCAGAAACAAGTGGGGTAGCCAGTAAAATGAGTTTATAATCAAAGAGTAAAAATGTCTTTTTGACAAGTAGATAGTAGAGTTCCACCTAATTTCAAATTTGCTTATAACAGCTCTATTGAGAAGTAGTCCAAAAGACTTCTTCTTCTTGCCTTTGAGAGTTACAGTGTTGACGGCTTCCCTCATCGGTGTTCAACCAGAAAGTTCCTAAAGCTGGGAAAAGAAATCAAACAGACATGAAAGTCATAGACGAGAACAGTGCTATAATATTTTTTGTAATTTACTGTACCTTCAATACTAGGTTAAAGGCTAACAAGCCTTTCACCTATAACAAGGTGTCCAAGTCCTTTAAATGATTCTGTATAGACAAAAGCCCAAGTCTGTATTGTAACATGAAAGATTATAAAGATTTCAACTTTCATTAGATAATTTTTTTTATTAATATCATTGTCACAATAGACAGTATGTTGCAAGGCACTAATAAATGATAAGCAAAATACTTTGATTGGGCTTTTAAATATTTGCTCCAGCTACATTGGAGTTAGTGGCCCAATTGACATTTATACGGTACTACTAGTAAATGTTCTCCTTAAGTCAGTGGTATCACTGCTATCTACATTCACCACTTGCACTGTCACAGTTGTGCATATCATGACTTGTAATTACTAAGAAGTTCATTTGTAATCACGAAACAAGTACATTAGGGTTAACAGAAAATTCAATATCACCTGAGCAAACATTACACAGTGGCCAGGTTTTTACTTATTAACATAACAGTATTCAAACGTTTCCAATAGTAAGTCAAGTCAGGATTTTGATTTTTTTTGAAAACGTGTTTTTGTGGCTTTCATGTTTCTACTATTACATAATGTTTGCACCAAAGTTGTATGCAGCATTTTGACAAAATCATGATGGTTAGTTTTCACTTGGGCTGAGAACAAATAATTATTCTTCAGCCAATTTTTAGTCAGATTTCTGCATACCTTAAACTGGGACAATGTCAGTCCCTTATCCAGGTTTTTTCTTTTCAGCATGAAAATATTCACTAGTCATTAGTGTTAAACTGGACCTCAGGGAGCAGCAAATGCAGGTCAACCTGTCCTGCAAGAAATGTTAATTATTTTCATACAATCCTGAGGCTAGCATCATTTTAACTCCCAATAAAGTTCACCATACTTGCACCATATTTGACATTTTTTCATTTTTGGCTTGTTTTCCAAATACCCAACAGGATACAATTACATTTAGTTTTAATATAAAATTCTGTGACTATATCGTGAAAATGTGTGGTTTTCCTTGTGTTATATAGATGTTTTCAAAATAATATTTACAGTAGACCTGAGAAGGCATAATGCTCATAACTTATAGTGGATACAGTTCCTATTGTACATTCATTCATTTCATATATATCTATGGCAAATTGCTTCTTCATGTACAACTATGTACTCACTGCGTGTAATAACAATAAAGATGAGTTATCTCTAGTTTAACACTAATTATCAACAGTTTGAATTGGTTATAGCTATGCAAATCAACTTAAAATTCACTTCATCTTACTTCACTTAGGCAAAATGAGGAGGTTATTGAATCTGGCTGTTGCTCTATGGAGAAAGGTAAGTTGTTGTTTACAATGAAGTTTCGCGTTAGTGCTCTGATGAAAATCCCGAATAATATACGAGCAGCAACAGAATCACTCACTTTTGTGTTTGGTTTTTCTCACCTCGTATAATCTTACCGTTTCCTCTGATCGATGCGATGAACCTAGTGGGGAGTGGGCTCCCTTGGCAGACGAGGGAGATAATCTATCGCATATTTCACTGCCTCTCATTTTAATGTAAATCCGCCATCCTGTAAAGAAGGATGCAAATGCTAAAAAATAACACCAGTATCACACTCGCTGCACAATGTACACATTAGCAATACGTCCCAGGCACAAGTAATAACGGATGCAACTTGAGGCGGCATCCTGTAATAGTATTGGCTAACATTTACAGAAAAAAAGGAAAACATTGGTAGCGCTCGGATGCAAAACTTCACGGTTCTTAGTCAGTATCATATTTGCACTGGCTCATCGTGTTTAGCAAACTGCTGCCGCGCGCAGCCGAGGAAAACCACACAACCGCGGCTGCTAACGTTAGCCACCGATCCCAACCACAATTTTACAAGTATGCCGACTACCGTTATCATTACGATGCTAGCGTTAGCTTATACATCTGCGAAACCTATGTTCGGCAAATGTTTACCTACGCATCCAGTTGCGGAGCACGGTTGCAGATGGATGAGGCCTGTCACGCCTTCTTCTGGCTGCCTAGCTAGCAGTCGCCGCTTCCATTTCTGCGTGCTGTTTTCCAGTCGTTAGCCAGAGCCATTTTCACTGATGCTGCGCTGGGTGAACGCTTACGCCGTGCCCCCGAGAAATGAACGCCGACGGACACCGCAGGCGCCTCCTCGCCATTTCATTACGACACTTAGCGCCGGCAAGAAGATTTTGCTTAAGGTTTCGACGACCGAGAGGGGTTTGGGTGGTCGGCGATAATATTTTTGGGTAAAAGTGAGTGACGTGTGCTCCCTTAACATTGGTCCTTTCCGGCCCTTGTAATATTTCCGGGTAGCACCAGTGGGGCTCGCGACAGATTCGCCGTTTGGTTGCACTCGGGGTTATAACGAGGGTCGTCGTCCACATACACTGGACATTAAAACACAAGCTCACCACACAAACACACCGCTTCCGTGTTGGATTATATTCTACGTCTCACTGCGAGGTTAAGGACTTTTCCCGCCTGGCTGATTTTTCTAGGCCTATTATGCACATAAGAACATTATATTGTGTCGTTGTAACAAGGACAAAACACATGGCATGAAGTGAAAAACAAAGAGCGGAGCAAGTTGCTGCAACTTTTATTTTGTCTCAGTTTTTATTGTTAAGTGATGTGAGACCATATTAGGTGGGGTTAAACACAGACCAATCACTGAAGCGCGATGAAATATATAGTACAGTCCTGTGCAAATGTCTTATCATGCTAATAGGGAAGTGAGGATCAAGTCATAGTTTTTATTTATCTGTTTAAATAATATAAGTGCAATAAAAATAAATAATATAAAATAACACAACAGCATTAGTCCTCTAAGTAGCTTGGCAGCAGGCTGTTTTAAGCATCAGTTCCTCTGTGGAGTCTCAGTGTTTTGACCAGACCATATGAGGCATATGATTGTTATTCATGTCTCACACAGTATTGTAGATATATACACGTACAGTCATGTACATTTCCAGCTTTGTCGTACATCTATTCCCAATCGCTGTTGTTCTTCATTCTTAACAACATGCCTATAAGTTAGAGCAAGTAAAAAAAGTTGGAGCGATCGGATGATGAAATGCTCTAGAATGTTTAGTAATTTCATTCTGTACATTGTGTTTTTTTTTTTAATTCAATGCGGTAAAAAAAAAAAGAGATGGAAAACAGATGGACTCACCCTCAAGAACCATTTGATTCAATCAGTTCAATCACAGAGACGGGTCCAGTTTCCATCTCTCTGATTTTTGAGGAGATAATCATGCCTGTGATAGGGATGAATATCATGTGCATAAAACATGCAGGCTACAATTGTGTTTTTATTCATTATTGCCATTTCTCACAGTTGCATTATGTAGTACTCATTAACGACTGTGCATCATTTGTGAAAAAAAAGTAGGTTTCGCTGATTTTAGCAGATGTATAGTACATTATTATGAATGGTTGAAAGTGTTAGACTGTGTGGGCAGGTTGTCGGCCATGGTGCCACCAGACAGCAGTAAGGAATGAGTACCATCTGAGTATTGGTCTGTTCTGTTCTCTTTAGTACTTCACTTATGTAAAGCTCTCCATAGGTTTAAGGTCAGGCATTGTTGCACTCATGACTAAAGACTATTACACAATTTCTGGTCAGCGCTTATGAGCCTGTGTCCCTCCTGGTGGTGAACCATTTATATTACAATTATTCTATCTCATGTCTGAGTAATCCGTCACCTGAATAAGACATTGTCTGTGTGCCCTTTGTTTACGTCCTGTGAAAATCATTTCTGTACCAGTACACCAGTTCTTTAATTTGAGCCTTCACATATCTCAGTGCAATAAATGTATTCACATGAGGATTTAATATGAGCTCCATAAGCCCTGCCTCACTTGATATGATATAACTCTAGTGTCCTAGAGCTGTAAATTATATGAAGACAATTTCACCTTTTTATTTCCTCCCACTGGTCCTGCACAGTCTTACCACGGCTTATACAACATTTCACAGCACCATACTGGTGTTTCTATAGGCGTTTTGGTATTATAGCGCCGTTCTCCTCAGACTTAGTCAAAACTGGGACTAGATGCACAAGCAAATGTTAGTCTGCTTGGTCATGTGTTAGACACGTGTCACACATGTCTTAGTTGGAAACTTGGCCCCAAGTGAGTTAAACATTCTTGCAACAGTAGAGACACTTACATCATCCCACAGTTAAGGGATGTGTGGCAATGATAAGGCGATTCTTTTATTTAATAATATATTTAATAATTCAATTTAATTTAATTAAACTTAATTTTAGGATCTCTTTTTTATGCTATTTTATGATTCATCCACTGTTTAGAATATGATTTTTCATGATTTACAAAGACATTGCACAAGATTTCACGCTTCATAAAAAATGACATCACCTTTTTTTTTTACAACCAACTTTATTATACAAATTCTTTGTCAGTCACTGTTGTATCCAAGGGGATCAATGCACTGAACAATAACAAAAGGGTTGTTTCGAAATTTATAGGCATGAAAATAAATCCATGAATTTCATTACTGGACATTGTCCCTGATCATACAATTTAGTGGTAATAATGTTTTACATTTCAGGTGGCCATTCACCATCCTCACACTAAACGAATTCATAATGGTAAAAACGCATACCATATTCATTCATTTCTGTCTGAAATCAAGCTGTTTTACGTCACCGCTCTGTATGACTTCTCAGTTGTGAAAAAGAAAAAGTTCAGCGTAGCCATGTAGGAGGCCACATCAACAAAAAGACAACAAAATGCTGTGAGTTTGGCACTGTACAGTTCAATAAATACGAACACATAATTAGTTGAATCCTCAAATTAATGTCGCTGTCACTGAAAATATTTTGATTGTACTAGATATACAAAATACAATACTTGCACAAATTAGATTAACCATTTATAAAACTGTAATGAGTTTCGATGGATATGGCTTGTGAGATATTACAGACTTTGCTACAGACCTTTTGTGGCTCTATTAAAAAAATCTAAAACTACTTTATGTCATCTGTCATTATTCCCTGAAAAAGACACTGCACTCAAAGCATCCAGGTTTCCATCAGACGTCAGTTTTTTTTCTCCAAATTTTATAATAAACATTCAACCGAACAGACATACATTATGGCATCAAGGGTTTTGAATGTACAACCTATAACAAGTTATTGGGTCAGGCCACTGCAGCAGAGACAATAGACTGGCTCTGTTCTGGTGGCATTACTAGCTTCTTGCCTGTCCCAAACTCGTCGCAGATTTTGTTTTTTGTTCCTGTGTGGAAACCTAAGTAGTCACTTGACATTGAGAAGACGTAAGGCCTATGTCTAGACACAGTAGATACTCTGGAAACTTAGTCATACAAGCAATGATGACCGTCAAATCCAGGCATACTGTAATGTACGTGCCTCTTAATGAAATGGAGCTGGCATGCATCAAGATTTGGAATGTTTTTTAAAAAACTTGAATTTATGACCAGATGTATGAAAAACTAGTCATGCGAATGAGCTAGTTATCTAAAAACAATAAACACTTAAATCCCACCAAGAAAAAGAACATCACATCATAAGATAATTGTTAATAATAACCATAACAGTTATAATAATTGTTAATAATAACACTCCATCATATTCATAACAACTACATTTAGCACTGTGTATAGGAAGATTGTCCAAATGAAATCTGTTTCTGTTTATCAGCATCATCGCAATCTTTGTATCCTTTCACGTGACTGAACAACAACAAGCAGAAACATGTTCCGTCTTTGATCTGCCTAATGACCTCTGACCTGCGTTGAATTTAAAAAAAAATCCTCCTCTCTCGTCACAATACCTCGATACATTGGTCAGCCATATCTTCAGCCTTGCTTGTACAGAATGTAAACCTTGAGGACACAATACAAAGCATGTTTGTATGTGGTGCAAATATCGGGGGATAGATTTGTGCAAAGTTTTGTCTCTGTGTCTCTTTCAACTGTGCTTTAATTTTTTTTGTACACATTAATACCGAATACATCATGACAATATCAACACAAAATCAAGAGAAAGAGATAGCATTTTATATGGACCACAGATATCACATACTACAGTATATAGGATAGGATAGCCCTTAGTATTGATAAGCATTGTTATTGATGAAGATTTTTTTTTCTTTTGTCTTTTTAAAACTCATACTGGCTGAAGTGCAATATGATACAGCAAGGTCTTCAACTTGAGGATGGAAGGGCTTCCTAACCATCATGTGTGAGTCCTTCATGGCGCGGGGAGCCATGCAGGAGAAGGCCTCGGGTTGCCTTTGCTCCCGACTCAGATGTTTTTGACTTGCACTGAAGCCAGTCCTTAGACTTAACAAAATATCACTGGCTTTTAGAATTTGTCACCTGGCGAGAAGAATAAAATGGTGATTGTCAAACCAGCCTCTTCTGTGGTATTTTCTTTGTATCTCCATAAATGGCTTTGAAGGACAGTTGTGTAAGCGCAACCCCTGCGTCACTGTCTGTTCATTTGTGCTCTGTAGAAAAACCTTTGTTCCTCACGCACAACCGACATTAAAGCAAGTTGCCCTTTATTTGTAAACTGAACACATGTGTCTGCTCGGTGATCTCTTGACTTGTGTGTGGTTATGTCAAGATCTTTTCATATTAATATTGTGACTGATGGCTCTATATTATTTGGCAGCCCGCTGTTTAAACAGCTAGGTCCTGAACTATTGATGAACTATTGACACTTGGAAAACCGTAACCACAGCGTAATATCAGATCACACTTCTGCAGTGTAACAGTGATCAGAGTGTGAGGTCCTCAGGGGAATTGATCTAAGGTCACATGGGAAACGAGGCAACCCAGGCATCAGATTGGTAATGTGGCCACGTCCGCATTTTACATGGGGCGTAGAGTCCTGCCAGTGGCGTCAGGCTGCTGAGTCTCAGTCATTTACACAGGAAGCAATTAAAAAAAAAAGCAGTTCTTTCTCGCTGTGTCAGGATGAAGTCAGTTCAGTAGAGACTCATATCAACTCATAATTCCTCACTGGGCTCACAGTTCATTCAGATGAATCTGGTCCACTGAGCTCGTAACCCATCACTTTCATTTGACCAAACTGTCGATGGTGAGGGCTGAGCAGGTTGATGTCCTGATGTCCGAGCTGTTCAGATCATGGTCCATCTTCATCTTCATCGTGCTCTTTTTTCCTTTATATCATGTAGTTCCCTATTTAATATGGCTCCTGAGTACAATTTGAATATATATATATATATATATATATATATATATATATATATATATATATATATATACCCTCGGCAATATGGCAAGTTCTGTTACAAAATATGGCTGATGTAGGCTATCACATAATTGGGACAGATGTTCCCACTTACAATTTTAATTAACTAATAGTATTTAAACTATCTAATTACAAGATAACACAGATTTGAATAGTCTAAACATGTTATAATGTTGCTATACTTTATACGTCTAGTTATATATCTTGTAGTTCTATATCTAACGTTTAAATGCAAAAAGGTGATTTAAACCCATACCTTACATCAGGAGTCATTTACTTTAGTCACACCTCACACTGTCACCTCATTTTTACTCCCTGTCCTGATACCCTGACTCCCCCCTCCACTTCCACCGGACCCCCCACTGCCCCCTCCCGGTACAAAATGTAGCTGCTCAATGGTGTTCTGCCTTTTTGCTGCGAAAGCCATCCTCCTGGCACTGTGGCCCCCTAGTGTTCCTGTTCCCATGACTACCCCTGCCCCGGGCATCTCCCCCGCCCAGCCCATGCCCCCACTCATGTGCCCTGTCATCACCGTATTTCTCTCCTGCTCTCTTCCAGACGTGGGGTGAGAGTTCATCTTGATCATGTGGTGCCGATCGAGGGAGGGCGTAGCGCAGACGTTCTGCTGGGACTGGGCTTTTTGCTGGCGAGGCAATGTGGGGACAATCCCTCCTGTGTGGGCGTATGGATCTACAACGGCCATCCCACCAACCCCCATACTGTCTTCCAGATGGTCGGGTGAGATGAGCAGCTGTCTCTCCTGCCTGTCCTGGGGTTTGCGGGTGAGGGTATGGGTGTTGGAGTTTTTATTGGAGGCAGCCATGGCTTTGTAGTACTGGTGTTGCTGGTTCTTGGACAGCCTGGACAGAGTCCCTGTGTTGCCAGGGACATCCCCCATGTTAAGCAGCTGGTCTGTGGA
Source organism: Trinectes maculatus (assembly GCA_016785345.1). Lineage (NCBI taxonomy): Eukaryota > Metazoa > Chordata > Actinopteri > Pleuronectiformes > Achiridae > Trinectes > Trinectes maculatus. Next base: position 569,885 of record JAFBJQ010000067.1, read on the forward strand.
CTTGACTTTCCTCGGCGGCTTGGAGAGAGTCTCATAGTTGGGGTTGTACTGTGGTTCTGGGGGATCCAGTGGGTAAGGATTGGGAGTGGGTGAGGCGGGCATTCCAGAAGGTGGAGGTGGGATCCAGGGGCGTGCTGCGTGCCTGGGGAGGGTTCCTCTTCCACTGAGGGTGTAGTCTCCCCCCCAGTGCAGGTGGTGCTGAGAGGACTGGAGGGCGGGCTGGGCTGTGTGAGGCCGACGCTTAGTGGTGCAGTAACCAGACGAGTACTCATCTAGACCTTTCTCTGGAAGCCAAACAAAACCAGAATCATCACATAGCAATAAATCCTGCCCGTTGGGCCATAATGTCTGGAGCATCACCATGTTTCAGTACTCATAAAACATCTCCACAAACAAAACAGCTGGGGGAAGGATGGGCAGACAACCGGTACATGTACTGTATATGCTTGTCCGAGACAGAGGCACTCACCGAGGCGTTTGAGTGAGGAGTATCTGTTGAGCTCTGGCTTGGTGGCGCTCTCATAGGAAGGAGGCAGCTGAGCCAGGTTGTGCAGGGAGTGGTGGAAAGCAGGCTGGGATTTGGTGTTATTGTGTTTACTGGAGAGCAGGGTGCCTCCAGCCGCCAGCTGAGCATTGTTCATCCGAGGGGTACGTTCTACGGAGACCACAGGGAGAAAACGGCTGTGTTGTTAAATGAGATTTGCTCCTCTGGATGTGGCGCGCTGCATGTGGCAGCGTGTCAATCTGCCAACGTTCCGTGCAACTTGTCAGCTTTTAAAAGTCGCTTTCAAAATGAAAACAAGCAAACGCTGCTAAGCTAATCATCATCACTGTTGCTATGAATGAGTCTGCGATTGGGCTCAAAACAAAACTGAATTAAGTTAATGAAGCATTTTTAGTGATTACAGGTAATTTGCAGAGGAGCTCAGCTTTCACCAGCTGTCTTACCAATGGTTGCAGTGTGCTTGGGACTGGAGCCTGATGGGTGGATGAAATTGTGTTGCAAATTGCCCACTGTAAGTCAGAAGAACATAAAGGCAGTCAGCTCAGAAAATGCATGTTGGGCAGTTTTAAGCATGAAAATATAATGGCAAATATGCATATGCAGTTGTCTCTATATAGACATACATACAGTACTGTATGTTATACAAGACTGTCTTGATTCCTGTGCATTTTAGTACTTGAATTTTGATGTAATTAATATTACAACATCCTTCTCTGTGACCATAGCCAGTAAAGTACAAGCCCTAAACCCTTACATCTGTTGTCCTTGCTGGGGAGTCCTGGGATGTAAAGATTTTTTGGAGCCCTCCCCAGTGTCCCCTGACCGTCCCCGACAACCAGCGCCACACTGTTGTTCCTCTCATCCTGCTGAACGGGGCTCGACTGGTGCCGCAGCATGTCAACCAAAGCTCTAAAGACATCACAAACAAAAAGGAAACACCAGAGCATCGTTTAATTAAGGGTTAATTAATGGAATGAAGAAACAAATCCAGCAAGTGAGAGGTGATGAAAGAAGAGTTTGCCTCAGCCTCACCTGGGCATATTGAGGTCCCTTTGGTTGGCTTCTTGTTGCACCTTGTTGAAGACCACCTTGATTCCCACAACAACTACCACCATGAACACAACCACACTACCGATGACAAGGCCGGTGTTGTGGCTCGGCACTGGATCGACGTCAGGGTCAGAACCGGAGTCATCCGGTATCGTCATGGCGTCTGTCTGTGGCTTGGCCCAGTCGGGAGAGTCGTAGTTTTTACAACTGTCCTGCTCCAGTCTCCGGCTACGCTCCGGACAGCAGAACCGGTAGTGACAGGTTCCGCAGCAATAGATGAACGAGTCCTTGGAGCAGTTGAAAGCGCTGTCAAAGTGTCCCATTACGTCATAATACCCACGACAAACATCCATCCACACATCTATCAGTGTGGCTAAAGGAGTGGCTAGGGCCTCTGCCAAAGTCATATTCTTGGGGAACATGATCTGGGGTAGGGGCCTTGGAGGCACCTCCAGAACCCCCTCTGAGGTCTCTGGAAGCTTCTCAGGAGGTTTCGTCCTGCTTTGTAGAGCAGCTGGCCTGATGTTGGCCTGAATGGCAAGGAGCAGGAGTGAGGGGCTGGGGCCAGTCTTGGGCTCCTCAGTGTACAGCCTTCCTGATGGCTCTATCTGCTGAGGAGGGGAGGATGGAGAGGTCTCCACAACGGTGGTAAGAGGGGCAGTAAGGAGAGAGAGCAGGGAGACAGCGAGGACTCGGAGATTGGTGGTGGGCGTCATTTTTACATGACTAAGAGATCTATTTTCTGTTGTTGAGTCAATGCATTTACAACACTGTATCCGCTTTTGCAGTTTATCCCACTAAAATGGCATGTGAAGCTTTCAAGAAGGACGTACTGAATATTGATTACGTATCAGTGCTTTCATTCATCTATGTTGGATGATGAAATAGTTCTTTTTTTTATCATAGAAGAGTCAAGAAACAATAAAATGGCAATACTGTCAAAATCAGTCTGTAGGTTTTCGATAATTTCAGACAGTGGAATTATAATTTTTTTTCGCTGACTGCTAGAAAGCAACTGTGCAACGACTTTATCTTTTGTCGTCCAGAGACACCTCTCAACTGTGGGGAGCTAAAATGGATGCAGCTTTGTAAAGAGGACAAACTAACAGCGAAAATCCTCATACTTATGGTCCCTAAATGTCTTTTTCTACAGGAACCACGGAGCAAAAGAAAACATATCTGATGCACTGCTGAATGGAAATGTTTTGGCAAGTGTTTTTGATGAATCTAATTAAATATGGCAAACCTATACATTCCTCTGCTGATCATGGCACTTGAACAAGACCCTGGCCAGTGCTCTAACAAATGTCAACGGTTAGAACCGTTCTGTTGATTCCTGGATGACTATTTCAGTCTGGCACTGTATACATTCAGGAGTGGCACCTATTTGCCCTGTGAAAATTTATTTTCTGGAAAACAGTGTATGAAATCTGTAACTCTTCACGTAGTTTGGCATTGTAAACAATCAAACTGAAATCAATTACCAATGACATCTGTTAATTAATGATGCCTGGTTTGTACAGAGCAGAGACTTATCTCCATGTTCACTACCTCTGGGCCCTCGTCTCATCTACAGATACACTATGCACTTTATCTCAATCTTTTCTACGTTCGGATTACTGTGCATCAGTCTTCGTCTGGCACACACTGTGACTGTGACTGGGATGGGGGTGATAATGAGGCAGGCCCGAGCCTAAGTGCTAGAAGACTGCAACAACTGAAAATTAGGAGTAAGCATAAACCAAGGAAACGATTGCGCGCCTGTGAAACGCATTGCAAAAAGCTGTGAATTGAAATGCTCCGCAATCAGTTTTTAATGCACAAAGTAGCTCGTCAGGTATGAACTAAATGGCAAAGCTCTTCTCCGTCCGAGACGTCCCTTTCAGTAAAATTGTTCTTGATTTGTCTCAGGGGAAAAAAAAAATCACTTTTGTGGAGAAATATGTAAATGTGTGAAGTTATTGTGTTGGAGGTGTTGGCAATAATAGACAGAGGCAGATCTGTCTCCCACAGAAATTATAATTATATGTAATTATCAAAACGTCCCTATCTGTAGCAGAGAATGTAGGCACAGATGGGGGAGACAGAATGCTGAAATCACCGAGGGCTCCACTTGTTTCAGTTACATGCTCCTCTAACCTTCTGAGGAGAGTTCAGCAGAGGGAGAAATGAGTGACACACTGACTAATGTTCAAAGAGAACTTTCCAGGGGAATTTTTCTTCTTGTCAACTAAACGTTCGGCTTGGTTTCCCGAAACCGTCTCCAGGTTTCACGTGGACAATCAAACGTGGACTGTCCTGGCCCGAGTGTCCACTGCAAGACAAACCAGAGGACATGATTAGGGACGAAGATCTGCCACCTCCCCGCCTCACTCATTGACACTTGTGCGTTCTGAGTGCAGCACCCGCAGTCCTTTTCATTAATTGCATTATGTGTTGTTGAGCGGTGTGGGACGCCCATCAGTGTGTTACACTGTGTGCTCGTGAAAAGCCAGTGATAGAGGCAGGGAGAAAAGAGTGCAGAGGGATAAATGCAGGGTAGGGATTTAAATGAGCGGAGAGATTGTGGCGAGCGGGAAGAGCCAGAGGTATAGATGCAGAGACGGCCATGAGTGGGAGGGCGGTGTGTGGGTGGCACAGAATCAAGTACATTTCTCCCAGCACTTACCAATACAACACGGCACATCACACAAAACAGAACTGCAAACGCACACACACACACACACACACACACACACACACACACACATGCACACAATAAGAGTGTTAATCAAGACTGTAAATCAGCTGCTATTAGAACAGATAAAAGGGAAGAATGTGAAAGTGTGCAAAGCTTTGTGCGTGTGTGTGTACATGTGATAGACTATAGTAGGCATTCTGTAAATCTTCTTGTAGTCAGTCTCTGCCTCTCCTTTATTCCTCTTGCCCCCCCCCCCTCTCCTCTTTCTCCCTCGTTCTGCCTTTCTCTCTCTTTCTCAGATTCTGTGCGTGGGCTGAGGCAGCTAACTCTCTCAGAATAGCACTGCAGCTCTCTCTGTCTGTGCGAGTGAAAGAGAAGGCAGAGTCCAATCTGCACCCGGGAAGCAAAACCGGAATTCAGAGTCACATCTGCCCGTTGACACTGACGTGTTGCTCTGCCTCAACGTCCATCACCAATTCTCTCTCTCTTTTTAAAATTCCCTACTCTGACTCCAAGTCACTTCATGAGGCCAAATACATATAAACCACTTCTCAGCAGATGTGCAACTGCAAATCACACACACACAAACACACATATATATACATATACATGTTTATCTTATTCTAATCCTTCTGCATCCCAAACAAAAATCCTACATTCAAATACCAACATCCTTCCTGCAAAGGGACTTTACATACAAAGGCAGCAAATGTTCCTGGGAACTCTCTCTCTCCATGGTGTGGGGGGTGGGGGGGGGCAGCAAAGGGTGAGGGGGCACACACTGAGAAATGTGAAGACGCATCCGAGTTGCATGGCCACATGATGCAGGAGGAGGGAGAGCAGACAGGCTCAACGGGTCCCTGTTCCGTAACCAGCTATTGCATCTGGACCAATGAGCCAAGCGGCGGCTGCCACACTCTCCCCTGCAGGATGCCGGGGAGCTGTGCAGACGGCGGCCGTGCAGCTATTCCAACAGGTGTTTGTTAGAGATGAAACACCAATTTAAAAAAAAAAAAAAAGGATTTCTATCTCGCCCCCCATTTGTGTGCGCGGTGACAAAGCGCAGTGTGACAGGGGGAAAGGACAAGGCGAACGCACACAGATCTTTCAGTTCCAGTGAAAAGGCTCCAGCCCTCGCGGTTCAATACGTGCTGCGCAATGACTCTGCATCAGCCCCCCGGCTCGCACCGGCGTCGAGCCCGCACAACCAAAGCCCCCGATTATTAAGTTCATAACTTGCAACTCGCAGTGAACAGACAGTGCGGTTAATGGACAAGACGTGCACGTATCAGAAGGCGAAGAGTGCGTGGGTGTATCCGTGCCGGTGTGTCTCTCTCTGTGTGTATATGTGTGTATGTGTGTGTGTAGTACAGCTGGATGTGCGTTATCAGTGGGCTTATTATCAATATGCTGCTAATATCGCAATGCGCTGGCACGCGCCGATCGAAGTGTGTAAGTGATGGAAAACATGCCTGCCAATCAAAAAAACAAAAAAACAAAAAACATGCCAGTGTGTGTGTGTGTGTGTGTGTGTGTGTGTGTGTGTGTCTGTGGCGCAGCTTTCATCCAAATGTTTTGTTTGACAGCCTCCGGCACAGCTGATGCGTCCAAACAAAAGCCACAACACGTCCTTACCCCCCCACCCCCCCAGCCCAAACACACGGGATCACAGTATACACGTAAATACAACAGCCCTGCCTGTGTAAATTCTGTGATTTGCGTTGTGTTAGTAGCAGGCGCGTGATGTCGTGTCTTACCTGTGCGTTGCTGTGGGGTTAGATGCTGGAGAGGAGCGCCGGGAGAGCCTGCGCACTGGATGTCAGATGTGTTTGTCAGATGGCAGCCTGTTTGTTGTATAGCAGGAGGTGATGGGGGGCAGCTTCAAGTGTTTCTCCGCCTGCCACCTGTTTTAAAAGCCCGTCGTTTGCTCATGAAAGAGTCACAGATCTCAGCCGCGTTTGATGCGTCTCCATCAGCCTGTTCATAATCCACAGTTTAAAAAAAACAAAAAAAAAAACAGGAGAGGATCGCGCGAGTCAATGTCCATCGATGATCTGCCCTGAGATTTTTTTTTTTCTTTTTTTCCTGAAACATGTGACGAGACAATTCAACGACACGCTACATCCCTTTGCTGCGCTGCACAACTTACTGTGTGTAACTGTCCTGGGGAAGACGCAGCAGATGTGCGGGTGTCAGACGCTCAGATGCTATAAAACGTGACGCCTAAATGTGACCCCCCCCTCTCTCACTTGAACTTTTCTCCGTCTGCAGCTGAGCGAGGCTGCTTCCCTGCGTGCTTTCCCGAGCCAGAGAGGTTACGCCGCCTGACTGCGACTGGCCTCACCGAGGTCCGCCGGCAGGGGGGCGCTGTGATTGGTCGGTCACGCTGGTGCTGATGAGAGACTCAGCTCCGGCGCTGATGGACATCAGGCCCGTCCGTCTTTATTCACCTCCATCTCGTCTCCCTCGTGAAGCGAATGCCCCCCCGAAAGACCAAACTTTACAGGTGGACAAAAAACAATGGTTTTGACTGATGCTCTTTTAAAATAAATAAATAAATAAAATAAAATAAAGTTAACTGCAGAGCTGAGTCTGCAAAGCTGAAAGTGTAAAACCACAAAACAACTTCACAGCATCCAGTAGATCCAGGAGCCTGTGTGTGTGTGTGTGTGTGTGTGTGTGTGTGTGTGGTGTGCGTCTTCTGTTTGTGTGTGAGGGAGAAAAAAGAGACACAGAGAGACACGGTTGCCACAGCAACTGTGTCATTATGTTGGTGGCAATTATGAAAGCGATGAAAACGGGGAGAGGAGAAGCGGATTGGCGCAGGAGCTTTGAGGCTGGAGCGTGAACCAAACTGTCAATTAGAGCCAGACCTACATCGGCAATTCAGCAATGTCTCGGGGTCTTAGGACGGAGCAGGGGAGAAGACTGGCAACCCACAAAACAGCATGGTGGAGGAGATGTAATGTGAGGTTTGTAAAGGATGCTGCAGGCCTTTGTCTGGCCTCAGTCCACCATCACATACACGTACAGGAGCTGCCTCCTCCATCCTCGGCGATGTGAATGAAACAGGACATGAGGTGAAATCAGTGTTTACACACAATCCCAAACCACGCCATCAGAACACACTGTACACTCTACACTCAGTGTGACACACAAGCACGTTGGTTCACAAACTGGCTGACATCAATCCGTGTATTGTCCTGTATTGTGTTATCAGACCAAAGATTCATACAATAAAAATAAATCGAATAGTTCTTAACAACTACAGTGCAGATTGTTTTTGTGTTAATTGGGAAAGGCTGCAGCATTGAGGTGGCTACACGGTGGAGATGGAGGTAAGCATATTGAAAACGGGGCTTGGAAGGTGTAAAGGGTTATGTGAAACCTCAGGTGTCTAAAAGGGGCCCGATAATTACCTGCATGGCAAACTGCTATTTCTATACAGGTGGGTGGGCTGCTGCAAGTCTGCAGTGAAGGCCAGTGGAGCCCTTCATTAGATGGTCCAGTGACGCTCTACCGGGTGCACTTTCACTCACTGGCTTGCTGGGGTGGATGCAATTACTGGTTTGCTCATAATGGTTATTCCATCACTGCAGTACAGGAGACCACTATAAAGTAAATGAAGTGCGATTATACGCCACCATACACCAAATGCTGCACACTAATATCTATGATGTATCATAAAAAAAAATCACCAAAACCAGACAATACCAAATAAAAAGTAAAAGTTGACACATTTTTCATCTCACTTCTCATATTTCAATGTTTTATTTATTTAAATAATTTAAAATGGACACAAAATATCCAGCCAACAGTCTGCACATTAACCAGAGTTTCAGGGGCACCTTTTCCATCCACATTAAGAAATCTTGTTCGAAATGCCCCCCATGCGTTTAGAACAAGAGAAAACCTGCCCAAGAAACTCTGACAGTGCAACGGGTGGAGAGAAAGTCTATCAAAAGTGGAAATTTTGCTACTGATGTCTTTTCTTGTACCCACATGGCTGGAATGGCTGGTAGGTATGTAAGATCACATACTGCTCTGTAAGGAAGTAGGGGTAGTTTAAACAAGTCACAGCACTCTATGTGTAATACAGAGAACAGATGATTCATTAACAGAATTTTCTGGCAGCCTACCCTGTTCCCATTAGCCACTGATCTATGTCTTCACAGACAACCACAAGACAGCCAAATATAGATGTGTCATTTATAAACAACTTTTGAAAATATTGGACAGTGAAACATTTTCACAAAAAAAAGTAAAGTGGGAACACTACAGACTTCCAACACTCTTTCTATAACTTTACTTCATTCAGGTCAGTTGTAAAAAATTCAGTTTCAAAACATTTTACCTTTGTTGCTTGACTTTACAATAGCTCTTTCCAAACTGTGATGTCTTTTTCCACTGTTCCTTTCCTTGACTTTAATTTGAAAACTTGACTTAAAAAGTCGCCTTTCAATTAAGACAAAACAGTGAGCATGGCTGATCGGTACACAGTACCATCACAGCAGAATTTAACAGAAACCCGCTTCTATCAAATCTGAGGCAACAACTGTTTTCCCTAGGTAGATATTAGAGGCCATTCCCCATTTCATTAATTCATATGATGGCCAATGATATGATACCAAAGATGGCATGATTTTTGCAGTGAAAAGTGTACACTTTCTTTTCAAGGCAGAATACATATTTTTCCCATTATGTTTTTAGGTATGGGAGTAATTAACAAACCTGTAATGCCAACTTGACAAATTGGAGGCAAAACAAAGTGTCAAGTATGACTACAAAGAGGATAGTTGGATTGGTGGTATAAAGAGTCAGAAAAAGGGGGAATCAAAACATCATCAGCACACTTCAATATTTATATTTACACTCAGGCACACACGCATACACACACTGAGAATTTTGTTGAGGTATTAAAGTCGCCTCAGTGCACGTTTTTTATCTGCTTTCTTTTTCCCTGCTACATTATTAGTGCTGCTACTGCTGTTGCTATTGCTGGTCAAGGTACTGGCTCCGTTAGCCCCATTACCCAGAGCTGCTGGCACAGTTGCCGCACTGGGTCCTGCTCTCTTTGTGGGGTCACCTGCATGCTTCTTTGGCTGTGGGCCATCATTGGGGTCCTGAGGAGCCCCAGATGTCCCTCCAGGCCCAACCATGGCGTGGATTTCTGTGAGCAGACGAGCACGGGACTCATATTCTGCATAGTCCTCTAACAGCAAACGCCCAGCCTCTTCGTTTAGAGCAGATTCTGGGTTTGGATGGATGAGAAGACATTTGATCGTCTGTAGAGAAATAAGGAGGAAGATGGCAATTTTAATTCATGAAAATAGAAAGTTGAGAATAATGTCAATGAAGATTGTGATGATTGTTCTTACGAGTAAGACATGTCGGAGGCCAAGTTCTGCTTTCCAGTCTCTTTTTAAAACATTGACACAGATCTCTCCTTTGTGACCCACATTAGGGTGAAAAATCTTGGTCAGGAAATACCCCTTAGGTGGAACTGCAGGGAAGTCCTTCCCAAGGACCAGACGCATTCGGAAAATGCCGCCAGCAAATGGAGTCCCCTCTGTCACAGCATAAAGAATTAATTTTATGAAAAACTTATCTTTACTGTGCCAAAATTGCTTCATGAAAAGGAAGAGGGTCACAGACCAGCAAATGAGTCAAGTAACAAAAAATATTACATTCAAGTCAGTCACAGATAACTGAGTTCGAACTCCTCGACTTTATTATAATATATTTCCAATTTTACACACACTAATAAAACGTGACCTTATGAAATGTACCCCATTGCCATTTGAAAATAATGAAAACTGGTATAACTACAGTATACTACACTTTTGCAAATATCTAACACAGTGATGGTGCTAGAAACAAGCAATGGGGGATCTGTGTTTCAATAAATTCATCCAATTTACCTGGGCCTTCAATGGCTGTGTGTAGTTCAGTTATATCTTCTTCGCTGGGATAAATCTTAATTCCTTCTGGTGGGTCTGCCGCTAAAGCTGAAACCTCTTTGTAGACCAAGCGAAGAACATGAGGAGGCAAATTCTCCACATTGGAGTTCTGGAGAGAGAAAAAAACAGATGGTTTTAGTCAAAAACAGATAACGGATGTAAACAAAGCTAGGCATAAAATACTGGAGAATCTATAAACTAGTTTAGCCCAGCAATCAACACCGAGTTTGTGGTCAAACCTGTGATTGTTGTCACATTACTAGTTTAATTAATTGGGCAGACAAAAAATGTTACCTCTTTAAATATCTATTATCATAGCTCAGATTTACTTTTTGTTGTATTGACATTGGTTATAATTAATAATACGTGAACAAAGGTCATAACACTGAAATTCCGAGGGGGGTTGGAGTAAACCTTGGTTTGTTTCCTGTGAGCTACAGTTTCATATTTTGTACAACGGTTGTTATTCTCCGTATGTGTCCGAAGTGAACCTTCAACCTAATGTGTTTAATGTTAGCATATCAAGGATCACTACAACCACAAAAGTCAGTCAATATTACCAAAGCAATGAAGTAACTGTAGCGTCGGTCCGAAGATAACTTTACGGTAGCCGTTAGCAACAGAAGCCTTGCTCCGGCTGGATAACGTTGCTGCTCAAGCTGCTAGGTCAATTTAGAACTTGGTCACAGAGCCTTTAATGTGTTTAATATTTCAAACTAAGGCAACGTATATCCTGATTCTTGATTCACGCCAGAGACTCCAGAAAATAGACAGGACCCATATTAAATGGCGAAGGCTAAACATTGGATCAAGCTAACTGCTACTACCGTTAGCTATGAGTAGTGAGCTCGCCATCCGACTTACCATCTTTAAAACGACTTCTGCTAAGTTGATGGTTGCTTGATTGGTGTGACGTAACGGGGGCTTTCTTCTGTCAGTGATTGAAAAATAAAATTTCCTTGGATGAGAACTTAACCCGGTCTCACTGTCTGCTACTCTTTTCTTCTTTCCGTTGACACAGGAACAAAAATACGATCCTCAGTTTAACCCACCAGCGCTGGCCAATGAGTGTCCTAGAGACGTGGAACGGCTCGGGGTTTGGGCCAATCACAAAGCAGTATTGTCCTTGCGTCATAGTCAAAAGTTCTCTCATCCACACGGAATTGAAAATAAGACTAACGCTGGTCAACCATTGGCCCATTTAAAACACTCGGCCCCTAACGCACTCCCATTTTACTCACAAAATCAATCTCATAAATTAAAACAGAATAAAATAATTTATGGAATTAAAATAAAAAATAAAAAACTAAGACCCTTTAACATCAATGTATTATATTCGTTTGACTATGTTTATTACTAAAACATGGAGAGAAAAATATTTTGTTTAAATTAGCCATGCCTTACTCAAGAATTATCGGTGGTCATTACTGCATTCAATTCTCATATTCTCATGCAAAAGTCGTGTACCGTGTACCCTTCCCAAATCATGTACCCTTGTCTTATTAACCAGATTGAGCACTAGAGGGCGCACTAATATAACGGCTTCAGTCGAGTAGGCACAGAGAATGGATGGTTCAGAAATGTCGCTGTCTTAAACAAAATATGAGTTCCCTGTAACATTTATTATTATTATTATTATTATTATCTGAGCGGAAAAGATAAGAATTTTCGAGGATCCACAACGCTTCATATATGTTCATAAATCACAAATTTGGTGTACGCGTCACCAATGACGTCACTCGCCCCTAAAGAAACAAGCCTCGATATGCGCCACACAAAAGATGGATTCTGGATTTCTCCATACACGCTCCGAAGCCCCCACACATTACATCGCATCGCTGGTGACGGGAGTTATGCACTGCACGTAGAGAAGCGAAACTGAAACTTAAGTATTGGTCTCATCACGCAAGTATTGACTGATGCCGATCCCAACGTTGGTATCGATATTTTAAATCGATCCGCCCACCACTAGAATGACTGCCGCACAACAACAACAAAACAAGAGCAACGCTTCTGCTTCCGGTTTCTGGATGTAGCTGTCAGACTCCAGAATCTTTTTAACGTGGAACCACCTTACCCACAGGTCAGTAGCTTCGTGTACAATGTTCACAATGACAAAAAGTCGCTTTTTGCCAACTGTCAGCATCTAGTATGTTATGTAGCCAGCAGGCTGGTCACGGCCTTCGCTACGGCTAACGTTAGCTTGAATGGGCTGTGCTGTGTGGTTGTTAGCTAACCCACTGTGACGGTACCCGGTGTTTACTCTGTTGACGCTGCCGCTTCTCTGCATCTGTGTGCGGTAGGAAAGCATTAGCATGAGCGAAGGAGACGTGTTTCACGAGAAGCAACGTCTGGAGCTGTGCGCCATACATGCACTCAACAACGTGCTCCAGGAGCGGGTGTTCACCAAGGAGACGGCTGATGACATCTGCAAACGGTAGGGTGTGTGAAAACTATCGCAAATGCCCAACAAACAAACAACTGTAGTGTGTGGAGCCGCAAAAATCTGTCATTTTCGATACAAATTTGTATTCTCATGCACATAAAAGAAAAGCATGCTTTTTTTCGCCCTAGCCTTCTCATTTAAATCAGTCATGTCAGGGTAGGTAATTATTAAAGTATTATGTAAAGCAGTTGAACATTTACCACTAACCAGCTGATGTCACCATCATTCAATTCATCCAATAACTCCATAGCTCTGTTTAAGTTAAAAGTGCAATAGTTTTAGCAAAGTGTTTACCATACACTCACTGTAAAGTTTTACATCCCACATGCTTACATTAAGTGGTCCGCTGCTCTCTCTTCACAGGTTGGCTCCACAGTGTGTGGTTAACCCTCATCGATCAATGTTAGGCACTGGAAACTATGATGTCAACGTCATCATGGCAGCACTACAGAGCAGGGAACTGGCTGCAGTGTGGTGGGACAAACGCAGGTGAGCAAGGACACTACTAAGTCCTAAGTACGAATAACAACTAAGAAATCAGAGAATAACGAATCAAAGTCTGATTTAAATTGCTTCAATCTCCAAAGCCATTGTGTAGTATAACATTGCATTGTTGTCTAACTTGAAACTCTACAAGTTATGTGTTTCGGAATCTCTATTATTGGAAGTTTTGATTATTTTTTTTTTTCTGAAAACAGGACAATACAGAGCCTTTGCATGTCAAAGGTACAGGGCTTTATTCTTAATGTCCCATCACGAGTATCATTTGGGACTGTGTCCCTCCCACTCCGACGACGGCACTGGCTTGCAGTTCGGCAGGTCAATGGACAATACTACAATCTTGATTCCAAACTGAAGAGTCCCGTCTGTATCGGCGGTGAAGCAGAGCTACAGTAAGAATTTGCATTTCCATCTCCTCAGTGTTTCCAGGTCTCTGTGTTAGCTGTTTGTATTTCTGTGTTGGTCTGCTCTGAATTAGAATTGTTTGCTGCTGGAACCCTGACTCTTTCTCAGTGAATGACTCATCTCAGATGAGTGGTCACATGAGGCTTACCTCACTGTTTGTGTTAGAATGCTAGCATTCTGTCCCATGTCCTTGTCTGTGTTCTGTTAACATTTTCTCGTCTGTTGTTTCACTTCCAGCTCATTTCTCAGTGAACAGCTTTCTCAGGATGTGGCAGAGATGCTCCTGGTTGTCCGGCAGGAGGTGGAGGAGGATGGTTCATGGCTGAACCCTGACAACCCCAAAAATTGAAGCATTGAGGCAGGACATACATTTACCTTTTAGCATGGAAAAACCTCCTCGGGGATGACAACAGACTTTTTTTTTTATAAAACAAACCACCTAGATACAAAAAACCTTTTCAGGGAATGCACTAAAATACATTTTATATCCCGAAACACACACACAGAAGAAGTTCCAAAGAGAATGGAGATGGCTGATGACTCCAGAAACTGTTTTGCTTGTTTTATCTATAAAAGCAGTTGGTCTCATCTGAACCATTTGCATTGTCCTGCTCTTGGTACATTTGGTTAGGAAGGTGCTTTTGCAAGTAGCCCACAAGTCTGTGTGGGCTACTTTGATTATACTTGACTGAAGACATATTGTGTGACTGGATTTTCACTGTTTTGTGGTAGAACCATTTAAGGCAGCATTTGTGCATGAAATTATGCTTTTACAGTAAAGATCACTGGACTATGTTTATTACTAAAACATGAAGAGAAAAATCTTTTGTTTAAATTAGCCATGCCTTACTCAAGGATTATATGATCCAGTCACCACAATTGAATCAGTATTTACAACAATGTTAAGTCAAAATTAATCAGTTATCAAGCTGCACCTGAGTGCACCACCTCTTCCCATGACCCTTGTTGTAAACTTTCTATGCACTACAAAGTAAGATTTGTTAGCACTGTCTTTGTCTTTGCAGGTTTATACCGGCAACTTGTCTTGTGAAGGTTTCACCCAGTGAGGCGTTGTAGAACTGTACCAGTGTCTTTGCATGTTTTCAGCAGTTAACCACAAATTAGATTTTTAGACACTGTGTGTATAATATGATATAATAATTTTTTCGATTTGTTTTTCGATTGTGATCTTGCAAGTAGCCTTTTCGTTTTATTTAGCTTTAGTGTACATAATTTAGCATAATGAACTTTTTAGTTTTTGTGAAATGCAGTTGAGTTTACACAGTAATGATACGCTGACAAAAACAAAAGTAGACAGAGTGTTAATTGTGATGTTACCTGTTGAAACCGTATATCTTAAGGTTGATTTAACACTGTCTGGTGTTGAAAAACTATGCTAATCTACTGGTTGTATGGAGGTAGGAAGTAGGCTTTTCTTAATTTGCTGTTAGTTGTCGACTTAAACATGCAAAACACTGGTGCTGTGACTGTTTGTAACCTGTATGTTTGTATTTGTCTCTCTTATTGATCTATGCATATCCAAAAGAACAGGAGCTCTGTCTCCAGTACACACTAGTGACTTACTCTCACACAAGTTATCCTAACCTCTGAGGTTCATAATATTGGATTTAATAATATTGAAGTATTTATATTAAACTTTGACCTCTTGTTTTCAGTATGAATCTATCAGAAGGCATACTGTGTGTTTTTCATGTAGACACTATGAAAACCTTTGTCGGGTTATTGAAGTTATTTTTATTTATATTAGACTCTTGAGTGTAAAAGGATGCCATTCAAAAGGAGCATTGATAACCATACAAACTTAATTCAAGGGTTAACAAAGTCAGTTGTGGGGGACCCTCCAACATAGAATTCCATATATATACTGTATATATATATATATATATATGTGTGTGTGTGTGTGTGTGTACTGTATATATGTACTGTATATGTGTGTGTGTGTGTATATATATATATACACACAAAACATCCTGGAGAGATCTTAGAAGCCCAATGCTATACATAGTTATTATTGCTAGTTACGGTAGGGCTACTGCAGCACTAGTAGCAAGAGTCATATTGCTATGTACCTTGTGTCATTGCATGGGATTTGAAGTTCTCCACTCTCTTGACTTGGGTGGCAGATAAATTTCTCAATCATCATTACAACAGGGTCTTGAGAACCCTCTTATGTTTTAAGGGCGAAGGTTCATGGTTATTCAGATATTATCGACAGTGAGATATACAGAATAGCATAAGGTAATAACAAGGAAAAATACAGAATAGCCACCTATAAAAAGTAATAAAAAAATTAGAACCAAGTGAAGGAAATGCATAACCATTCACAGAAAAAAAAAATGTCTCGTTGCTACGTGCCAGTGCTTTTCTACAACAATATTTATATAAAAGCTTCAAAATAAACTGGTGGTACTGATACATTTAAGAATAGAAAACTACAACGTAGTAGTAACGTCAATACCATTCTGACTTGCCTCACCACTGTTCACAGTTTACACAGAGTTCAGACAGACAAAGGGAAAAAATTTAGACCAAGTGGACTTGGTTCATAGCTTTGCACAGCAATCCCTACCAGCATTACCACTGTCAGTGTTATCAACAGTCCATTTAGACCCGTTTCTTTTAAGTGCTTTTAACAATGATAATAATAAGAATGATAATAATAATAATAATAATAATATTCAGTGGTACTGACATCACACACTTTGAATTCACATCTAGCATTCTTTTTCATTTAGATTAGTTTCTTTTTCATTTCAGTAAAGTGTCCATTCATATGAAAACTAAACATTTTGTTTTCCTATACATTTTCTAACAAAAAATAATAATAATCAACGTGAATACAGGTTCCTCGAATGGTCAGGGTTGGGGTGTGATTGACTTCCCCCGTAACCGGTCATCATGCTGGGAGAGTACTGTACTTCCAGAACACAGGGTTGAGGATGGTCCAAAGGTGGATGGAGACAGATGAAGAAAGAAGAGATTACATGTTATTCGACCGATGTTAAAAGATCAACTCATCACAGCACGTTTTTTTCTCACTATCCGGCCAACTTGCAATAAAAAAATTTTGAAAATTCAAAAATAAGACTCCACGGAGAGGAATAATTGCAGGTATTTAAATCTTAAACTGCCTTTCACTTTATATTAGCAGTCTTGTCCATTCATTCCTCAATGTGATTACAGTAAAATCCACTTACGAGCCTTTTTCCTGGGCATTCAACCACATCTTGAGGTTTTCCTCAGAAATGTTAGTTTGCTCGATGGGCATGAATGTAGCTTTGTCACTGGACTGAAAGCCAGCTCATGTGATAACATGTCATCCTATAGGAGTTGGGACATAATCGAAGGTGGAAGACCATGAGATACCACTGAAAAAAGGAGGTAGTAAGGGGATCTTTTGTAGGGATAAAGTCTTTTCTTTCTTTTTTTTTATCGTTTTGGTTGCTGTGTATTATTTAAAATAGCCAGATAGTGAAAATAAAACAGAAAAATGGTAACGGAATAGGTTGAAGTCAATAAGAAAACATGAAAAGATTGCTTTTTACACATTTTGAAGCAGTGTAATAAAAAACGAAGAAAAAGGCCAGCCCACAGGGTCCTGCGAGGTTCAGCCCTCACCACCACGTTAGTCCGGATGCTACCGATTACTGAGGCGAGCACGAGCACTAACAGCAATGATAACATGGCGCCGAAGGTACAGAGGAACTCACAGAGGGGGGTGGGGACTGCCTGTCAGTCAAGGGAAGGCTCTCATAGCCAGGGTTGCCATTGGAGGAAACGTTTGGAGTCCTGTGTAGAGATAGAGAGAAACCATGACAGAGGAGAGAGGGACAGGAGGAATGAAGGATGAAGAGGAGAGGGAAGAGCGGGGTAAGACACATTGATAAAGACATGATGGGGATGGGGGCCAAGAGGTGACGGGAGCCAAGGATAGGCAACAGGAAAGAAGGAGAAAGTAATTAGAAATATAGTGTGGAAAAACACACCGCTCAGCATATATCTAGTATTAGTACTAATTGTTAGTACCACTGTTGCTTGAGCACCAGTAGCGTGCATGAGGTCCACTCCCAACTGATGATGGATTGCAGGAGTTGATAGAATAATCTGCAATTACATGCATTTAGAGCTGTGTGTGTGTGTGTGTGTGTGTGTGTGTGTGTGTGTGTGTGTGTGTGTGTGACCCACCAGTCCTATTTTAGCTACAATGTTGTTTTCCTAATGAATCTGTTTATCTGCGTGATGAACCCGAGAAAGCTTTTAGAGCAAAATGCTGAGCAGAATCCATTTGAGTGGAGTGGACTGCATTGTTGTTGTGCAGGTTTCTCGGTGTCAGTCAGTGTTGGTGTGTTAATATTGACTATGGGGGAGTCTGAGCATGATCAGCTGCCATTAGTGAAACAGTCCACGATTAGGGAGCACTAACTGAGCTAGGAGACTTTAACGACAGAGAGAGGGACAAAACATAAAATGATGGAGAGCGAGAGAGACAGGGATAACTAAAAAAGGAAGCGGGAGGGGTGGTGGAGGGGAAAAGGCCGGGGGGCAGATCCAGAGAGGTAAGCTGAGAGATTAGGACGCCGCAGCGAGGAGACAGATGAGGGTGATCCTGGAGGGGGCGGGGGGGGTTACCTATCGTCAACCTGAGCCTCATATCGCCGGAGTTTTTACGAACACGGCCACGTCAATGACCACCTCCCCCCAACGCAGTAGCAGTCTGCTGCCGTTTAGGAGACAGGACGCCATTTGAGACGAGATCTGTGACATGAGCGAGCGGCCTACACCGTCTGTCCTGAAACACCCGACAGACGAACGGACAGACACACAGACAGACAGACAGACCTCTGGAGTTGTGTCTGTTTCTCTGCCTACACTGGAGTCCACGTTGACCTGTCTGTGTGTCTGTCTGCAGTGCATGTGTCTAACCTGACAGCTCTGTGGATTTGGACTAATCCTTACATAATCCTTGATAGACAAAAGTATGCAAACCATAGCTGGCTACGCTGCGCTTCCACTACTGTCCTGTAAAGACGAGTGTGCATTACGCTCAGTGTTATGTCAACACCCACTGGATTTTAATCAGAAGTTAGTTAGTATTTTGTTTTTCCCCAAATAGAATATGTGTCTGTGGAAACGTTATGTCAGTCACCCTCTATGTGTTGTTTACGTGTATTCTGTGTTGTTGTACTACATCCTGGACTTTTTTTTGTCACTGATCCTGAAGGGCATCAGTGCAAACATCTCTTGCAACATCTGGGATGTTCTGTCTGTCTGTCTGTCTGTCTGTCGGTGTGTCTGTGAGTCTGTGTTACTCACGGGAGGGGCGGCGCGCTAGAAAAGGGGGGTGTCCACCCGGCCCCCGGGTAATTATAGAAGGGGGCCATGGCCCCTCGCTGAGACCCCGAGGCCGTCTGTCTACGTGCCTGATGGGAGGTGAAGGGGTCCTCACTCTCGCTGTCCGAGTCTTCATACTCCTCTGATTCACTGTCGATTGTCCATGAAAGAGAGAGCGAGAGCGAGAGAGAGAGACAGGAACATGTGAGACCAGAGGAATGACGGACACCGCTGTCTACATTCACAATCCTCCTCTCACCTGGGGAAGCTCCTCCAGGCACCGGGCAGAGAGCAGAGGATAGCGGTGAAGGCCAGAGCCGAGAGGAAGGAGTACAGGGAGAGGTAGAGCAACCCCTCCATGCCATCGTAGCACAGACCCTTCAGTGAATCAACGTAGTCCTGAAGAACAATGGAAACAGAAATGGCTGATAATAATAAAAGTAATACATTATTTTAGCTCATTATGCTCTGCACCGCTCTGTGGATTTACCTTATTCAGACCCCGGCAGTTCAGTAGAGCCACTAACTGATGAAAGTTGCCCTCTGTAGTGTTGAGTATCTGTTGCACCTCCCTGAGTGATTTCTGTAAAAATGTGGACGTGAGAAGCTCATTGATCACATGGTTCACGTTGTAAGGGCCGTTGTGTTTGGTACATGCAGGTTGGCGCGTACCTCAGCTCTGGGGAACTGCGGGAGAGCATTTCTGTCCAGACTGGAGAGGTGAGTGTGAATGTTGGACAGGGCCCTCTGTGACTGCGTCAGCACCTGGAATGGAGAGTGGTTAGTGGTGTCACCAGGTTTTATTTTGCAATGTTTCCCCAGTTACGTAATCGCCCCTGCTGACAGAGGTCACGTTACCTGCTGGAATGGACTCTTCATGCGCCTGCTGCAGGTCAGGTAATAATCCAACACGTCTGAATGGCCAACAAAACAACAGATCGGGGGGGCACAAAAGAAAAGATGTGTTCACATTTTAACTGTCGTTATACTGCGTTCTGCTGACATCGGCAGAATTGGGTGTCACTAAAGTGCGGGTCCGAAAATGAAAACAACACGTTTTTTTTGCTCAGATGGAGACGGGTTAGTTAGTTCGGTACCTGAGCCGCCGCCGCCGCCGGCGTTGAAGTTGGTGGAGTTGAGGACAAATGTGTTTGGGTCTGAGCAGAAGTCACTGAGAGCCTGGCGGTTGCAGAAGAGTGATGGGAAGAGGGATGGCAGGAGACAGAAGAGGCAGAAGAGGGAGGGTGAGAGAGAATGATCACGAGGGAGAAGTTAGTAGACACACTGACCGACTGACATATTTACCACCCCAGATATCGGGCAGTAGCTCGCAGTCGTCCGACATACAGTACATCGATCCTGCATCACACGCTGTCCTGGTTAAACCTGATCTCCGCTCTGACGTCCAGCCTTTTTTCCATTAGATCACACACACTCCCTCCTGTAACCTCTTTTCTAAAACCACCTCTATATATCCGCTTGACCCGTAGCCTCTTTGCATTATTTATTCAGAGATAGTACACACTCCAGCTGAAATCACCCCAACCAGAAGAGGGAGTGAGAGCCTCAGAGAGAGCGCAAAGAAGAGAAACTGGTACAGGACAAAGTGGGCCGGCCCACAGCTGACCCATTGTTTCTCTGTGACTGACCGGAGACAGAGCAGCTCTGTGTGGAGCCGCAGGCCTTGGGACATCTCCCGTCAGCGCCACATGACACTGAGACTCCTAAAAACAGGCAGACTTCAACAGTCTACTCTTCAGACACGACAACCAGTCCTCACAAGAAGAACTGAAAGTATCCTCAGTGCTCCCTGCACGCGATAAATGTCACTTTAGTATGGTTGTTGTTGTATGAGGACGGGAACACAAGTGGTGTTGTCACGATGTCACAGCTGGATTTTCAGCTGAACGTGGTCCAGCAGCATGTAGGAGAGTTTTAGTTTCACACAATTACACTTCCACCTCCATACATACTCAGTCTGAGGCCCCGAGGGGCCCAGGCACCGCCACCGCTTCAAGCAATGCACTGCTGATGGACTGCTGATGGTCCCTCTCTCTCTCTCTGTGTGTCTCTATCTCTCTCTGTCAAGCTGATCTAGGAGAAATGTACTCCCCATCACGCTCCTGCTGAAAGCCCCGCTCTTCATCTTTTATCTGCACTTCTCCGAGCCAAACGCCCACGCAGTTGCAAACACAGTTGCGCGGAAAAACCACGCACTCGTGCTCACGCGCGCGCGCGCGAACGCACTTTGTTCGCAAACGTGCGTTGAATGTTTAATCTCTGCCCCAGTTTCCTGCCATTTTGGTCTCCTGCCACGGCTGCAGTGTTCCCTGGGAGGCAGCTCTTTTCACGATGGGCACAATGGGCACAGAAATCACACGCACACACACACACACACAGACACACACATCGCTGTGGCCTGCCATTGGCGGTCAGCCTCCTAAAGCGCCCTATAGCTGGCCGATCCTTACCATGACAGCCCAGTTCACTTCCTTTACCCCCCCCCCCCCCCCCCCCTCCTCTGGTGTCACTGGGTCTACTCACCCCCCCCCGCCCCCCTCCTCTGGTGTCACTGGGTCTACTCACCACTACAGTGGCTGTCTCTAAACCCAGGGAGCCCCAGCTTAGGAACAGAGCCAGCCATGCCAGCACGGTCATCCTGCAGGAGAACAACAAAACAGGCGTCAGCCAAGAGCCACAGCTGTGTGATCTATGTACAAAGATACAAAAATGATTCTCTGTGTGTGTGTGTGTGTGTGTGTGTGTGTACTCACAGGATGAGCAGCCAGCGGGCCTGCTTGGCCAGTCCAAGCAGGATGAACAGACACACTATGAGGTCGAGCAGCAGCAGCAGCACGTATGACAGCCACCTATGAAGAAACATCAACATCCAAACCGTCAGACCTGTTGACTGTGTTATTCACTTCATTTTAAAGTGAAGTATGACACGCGTGCTTTTCCTCCTGTCAAAATGTTCCCCTTGTGTTTTCCTTTGTCCGTTTTTAAATATTTAGGCTGACACCACACTTGTCTCTACGCGCCAGGAACGCCGTGTGGTTCGGATGAGGCTGAACCGTACTCGACCTCTCATTGTTTAGAGAGACGGATCAGTGGCGTCTTTCGTTTTTTCGGTTTGTTTATGGGCAGCAGGCCTCTTTATAATGTAGCTGGCTGGACGTTATCTGTAATAGATGGTGGACAGACTGCGTTTATGAGCGTCCATTCATGAGTGATGAGTGTTAAGTAGGGAATATGGAATGTAAAAACGTTCCACTTTCCAAATTTCCATTTCCAACTGTTTCATTGCATGACGTAAACGGAAACATATTAATAAACATGCGACGTTTATGGGAGTGTGGTCAGGACAGTTTCATGAGCCTCTGGTGGGGGTGTAGCAGCACTGATAAACAGCTTGTGCATGTTGATATTTGTAAAACAGGGAGACTGCTGAGTGTCAGACTCACCTGTAGTCTTCATTGACCATCAGTGTGTTGGCTGCCCAGCCAGGTGAGAGGGGATTGGGCATCAGGCTGCTGGTAGGCACCACTGTAGGAGCCACAGAGGGTGGTACTGGTGTTAGAGGTATGATGGATGCCCCACGGACGCTGCTGTCATTGCCCAACCCTGCATCGAAGCCCGACTGAGCCAGGGAGATGGCGGAGAGGAGGTTTATGACGTTCTCAGATAACCTTCGGCAGTTTCGCGTGGATACCAGAAAGGGTTTACTGCCGGTAAAGAGCTCCTCCAATGTGGTCAGTGGGCCAGAGATGGACAGCTGCAACCCAGTAACTGTATCTGAAATCTGAAGAGGGAGGAAAGGAGGATGTGAAAGGAGTTAAGTGGGACGTAAACCACAGGCGATAGCAGCTGGGTTATGGAGATGAGGAACTCAAGATGTTAGGAATCTTGGTGCCATACAGCATACTGCTCATTTCACTCGTGATCCATATCACATGTGAGCTCAGGTCCTGTGTTTACCAAACGTAATGTAAAAGATAACACTGATTTTGGATGGCTACAATGCAGATAGATGTCTATATGATATATAAGTGTGAGTTATGTTCAATAAATCAAATGTGATAACGATATATTACCATATTAAAATCATGCACTCTTTTTCGAGTGTGGTCTTTTATATGTACATATGTTGTATAATGTATGTTGTGATTGTTTTATATGCATACCAGTTAAACTGTCTCTCTGCGTTAATGTTTGACGAGGGTCACATTTACAATCCCGCTCCGGTTTTGATCGTTAGTGTTAAATTCCATGAAATTCCAAGATTCACTTGTGTTGTTTTCTCAGCTTTCTGGTTGTGCACTGGTTTTCCTGAAGTGTCCACAGTCAGTGTGTGTTACACAGAGTGTAAGGATGACATTTAGCAGTCGGACACATCAGCCACTGTCTGACCACATCAGGGAAATCAATAAACCAAAAGTTTTTTCTTATCTGATTTTCCTTCTCTCTCTGCAGACCGCATGTAAGCACAAGCACATCCACTCTCCCTCTCTCTCTCTCTCTCTCTCTCACACACACACACACACACACGCACACACACACGCACATGGCGTGGTAATAATGGTAGATATTCTGCATGACATTTTTACTTGCAGAGAGCAACACTCACCAGCAGATCGATGGAAGCTAGCGTATAATTGGCTGTGAGAAGAGACGAGGTCAACTGATACATCCCATCATTAGCCTCGCTGTTGCCATAGAAACCGATGCCTATGGCAACACTGCAAAGGTGGAGAAAAAAAAAGAGAAACACAGAAATGAAAACAGAGTTGGGGGAGACATATGGGTGAGGGAGCGAGGGGGAGAGAAGAACAGATAGCAGAGGCATAAACGTGATGTTTAATTCAGTGTGTAAGTAGCTTTTAAATGAATGTGACACAGAGAGACAGAGCTGGGGAGGATGTGATGGGGGTGCTTTGGATGAGTGCACCATCAGTGGAGCGCAGGGGAAGGAATAAACAGATGATGGGGGAAAGCCGACTCTTAGCGCTCAACGGTTAAGCTTCAGAGAGGAAAATATTCGAAATGTTAAACATAGCGACATGTTGACACATCTCGCTGTTATTCAAATATTCAGATTAAGGCTCGGGCCAGATGTTCATCAAATCCCCGCAACTGCAAGAGGAATGGTATGGCCCAATCTCCCACAAAGTATGTGACCCAGATTAGAAAGCGAGGGGGAAAGGAGGAATGTGTGTCTGCGTCTGTGTGTGTGTGCTTTGCATTTCAAGCTGGCAAAATGTGAACGCTGGGTAATGCGGCTGCATTTTAAAACGCCGAGCGCCGAGGTCGTGCTCGTAACCAACAGGCCGCCATCTGGAAGGAAGTGCATCACATTTTAACATCCACTCTGAGACAGAGACATCTTACACCAAGCATCAGAGGAGAGCACTTCATTACATTACAGTACGCTACATTGAGATCCATAAGGGGGGGAGACATGAGCCACAGCGACAGTCAATGTGCGATGACATCATTATGTCAGATGATAACATTATCGCTAGTACATTATGATCTGGGACATAGCAATGCAGTCTTGGTGCCCATAAAACTAAAGAGAAGGACTGGAATATCATATCATAACAGGCGCTGGCGAAGCATTAGATTGCGGTGTAATTGTATAACAGCACACAGCTGGGCCTGTAGCTTCCCATTTAAAAGGTCTGATGGGCAGATGATTCTCTCCATAGTGACTCACGCTTCCGCCGCACAAGAATGTGATGGACAGACGCCAAGCTGCATTTCTGTGTTACAGTTGGGGTAATGTACTGACTCGATGACAACATGGTCACCAGATCTGAAAATGGAAAATGACTGTACACACACCCTACACACACACACACACACACATACAGCAGAGTAACATGACAATCAGCTGTCATCCAGGCGTCCTCTGCTCTACAATGACATTGGTGACTGTGTGAGAGTCTAACAAGCACATGATGATGTAGAGGATGACAGCTTGTGATTCACAGCCATGGTGCTGCAGCACTTTGAAGGCAAAGGTGGTAAATAAGTACATTCGCTCTGGAGGAGTGTTATCAGACCCACCAGAGTGCATTTCTTCTATAAATGTATTATAAAGTGACATTTTAAAAACTTTTATATGTGGGGAATAAGCTAACTGGTTTGCTTACATCAGCATTTCGTTACTGTGGCCGTTGACTTCATACACAACAGCCCTCCAAATGGAAACATCCACTAAAACATCATTCAGTGGCCCCCCTATTTATTTATTTATTTATTTTCCTTTTTTTTTTATTCCCTCCTCACCAGCACAGCGTGACGGCGGCCACCGCCACCCACGTGACACAGCAGATGCCCCGCCCCTTCTTCCCGCTGTAACCGTGACCGGTGCTGCCATCCTCATCTTCCTCCTCCTCCTCCGAGCCGTCGCCCCGGTCGCCACGGTGGCAGCAGCAGTAGTGTATGAGGAAGGAGAGGACCACCAGGAGCGATATGACGAGAGCGATGGCTGACAAACTGGACAGAACCAGCAGAGTCTGAAAAAGAGAGGAGAGGGATGTGAATGGGAAAAGTCGAGCTTTAATTCCATGTTCAAACAAAGGGAAAAGGACAAACTGAGTAAAAGACAAACTAATCCTGTTGTATCCCATGTTTGAGAAGCAGGAGGTGATGATTACTGAAGCATGAGAAGATACATTTTGTGAATTTAAAGCATCAAAGCTTCGGATACACATTTCATATAAATGCTCCACGCAAATACACAAAGTCAAAATTTAACACAACTATTTCAAACTGATTCTGGACCTCGGCCTCTGCATGGATCACAGGGTTTAGACCAAAGGTCCCTGGTCTCTGTGCATCACAGTGGATATTAATCAAGTAAGCTCTTGCTCAGGCTCCATGTCATAAAGTCAACATTACTGAAATGCACCCCCCCCCTCGCCCCCCCGCCCCCCAGCACATATCTACAGTATTATCCTTCATCCATCTGCCCGTCTGTCACTCTCCATTCCTCCACCTTCCCTCCATCTCACCTCCTGTTCTCCGAGGCCCCACCCCGTCACTCCACCCATCCCTCTTTCCCCGCGCTCTCCCTCTTCCTCTCCCCCGCTCTCCCCATCTCTTTCTTTCTATCCACACCACTGCATCTCTATTAATAATCTGTGACCTACTTAAATACATTCACTGCCACTCTCTCTCTCTCTCCCACTCACTTTGCCTTCTCTCTCTCTCTCTCTCTCTCTCTCTGTCCATGTTCTGTTCAGCGTTACTCATTCCCTCTCGCGCAGCACTTTCAGTCTCTTTTGTTGCAGGATCATGTGCGTCCTCCCCATCTCTGCACCACAGAGAAGTGACAAACATGCTCTGTTGCAGGAGCGTTTCGTATGCAAGGCCGCTGAGGATTTGGATTTTGCAGTTTAAAAGCGAAACCAGGCAAGAGGGCTCACTCCGCTGTGAATCCTGTGCACTCTCCAGTCCCAAATTGCAGTACCAAAGAAATACCAGATTTAAATGCACTGAAGATTGAAATGATGTGTTAAAGCATGCAACCTGCTACCTTCTTCCCACCTATGATTAGGTAAATAAATCCGTCATTAGGACAGAGCATTATAAAAGGAGTCTGTGGGCCGCCATCGTAGCTCTGTAGACCGCAGCTCAGTTCAGGGATTTATGGAGCATTTTATGGCTTGATGTTGAGCAAATTGCCCGCTCATCCAGTAACTCACTCATGGTACAATATCAGTGCACATTTATAACCACAAATAAAGCAAACGCGCAGTAATTACGATGTGGCAGTGTGGCACATCGGTTTGACAGGTAAAGCACCATGTGTGGTCACGGTGTCGTATGAGCTGTCCAGGCAGGTGTCTGTTACCTGCTGATACTCCCAGCTGTCAGGGGCAAAGACGTTGTCCCTCATCTGCATGGTGAGGTCCAGCCGAGGGAGGGCGTGACACACTTTCACCCACAGTGAAGGAGTGTAGCTGGGTACCGTCGTCATGGCAGCCATCTTCTAGTGCCAATGGTCCCCTCCTCCGCCCTGCGAGAGGGAGGGAAGAGGGGGTCAGAACAACCAGGATGTAAAGTAATAGCAGAGGAGAGGGAAGTGTGGGAGACGCAGTGAGTCTCCCTGAGCACATGGGTGAAAGGTCAGAGAGGGTTGTGTGGACCTCCAACATCATGACACAATTAATACCCAGTGATCCCCTGAGAAGAGTAAAGATCAAAATGTCAGCCATCAGGTGGGTTTGTTGCTGCAACAATAACAAAGCACAGTTTTGTTTTCCTTGAATTGCCTCCTGGGGACAAATAAAATTTTTTTGAATTGAATTGAATTGAATTGAATTGAATTGAATTGAATTGAATTGAATTGAATTGAATTGAATTGAATTGTTCATGTTAGTCAGGTTATTTTCTGTGTCTGTGTTTTACATAGATAGATAGATAGATAGATAGATAGATAGATAGATAGATAGATAGATAGATAGATAGATAGATAGATAGATAGATAGATAGATAGATAGATAGATTACTTTTTTTCATTTTTATTCATCCCCGAAGGGAAATTAAGTTTTTTTTTTTTTTTTAGCATATACTATTTCCAGAACAGTATATTCTATTGGGGCTACACAACATATATAGGGAAGAGGTGTTCCTGGTAGATTATATATGGGGTGACTTGAGGGCCATGACGAAGAAAAGAAAATAACCAACCACTGCTCAGTGTTCAGCATCTCTTTTACTTTAAAGCTGGACAAGAGGGAGAAAGTAGGGTAAATACAAAGGGTAAATCCGGTTAGCCAAGCAGAGGGAGAACAGAGAGTAAGACAGAGCCTGGTCGGCCTCTGATACTGGCTGCCCACATGAACTGTTTTGGAAAGGGGCGTTTTAAGATGTCAGATAGTTTCAATTAAATGTCTGTGTAGGGTTTTATTATATATAAATGCAGCTGCTATTTATTCATGGCAACTTTCAATCAGCACAGTATTCTACACTAGCGAGCCCCCCCCCAACCCCTCACCCACCCCAATTGATTCACAATCACATTCCACTGTACAGCATAACTGTGCTCAAGACCAAGCCAGATAAAAGTGTCAAATCCAGTGCCAGACAATTTCCCTATTCATATGTGGACTGATGACGGCCAAGTACAAGTTAACAGTTGGCCCCCGGGCCAGACAGGGCGGCTCTGAGCCCATTACAATAAGTCTGTTAACCTTAATGGTTCCAGCAGCCCAACTGTCACAAATCCAATCACTGCCAACACTCCATTTCCCTTATTAAAACTGCGCTGAACATAATGGTCCACATACTGCGATCACTACATCCAGCCACAACACATCAGCAGTGTAAACAGAATGAGTACTCGGCTCTGGCATTATACTGTATTTATACATTCCATTATAAGTATTCAATCAGATGCATTATAGTGAACGGTGAGGTGGGTCTATAAGATACTTATACTAGACAGAAAAAAATGTAAACTTGTTTTTGAGGGTCAAAGTAACTGGATACAGGAATATTAAATTATTATTATTTTCAACGTCAGGCAAATAAGAGAAACATGCCATATTAAACCCGTCCTGAAAAAAAATAAAGATAAATAAAATATCAATGTCCCCATGGTGAT
Organism: Trinectes maculatus; assembly: GCA_016785345.1. Lineage (NCBI taxonomy): Eukaryota > Metazoa > Chordata > Actinopteri > Pleuronectiformes > Achiridae > Trinectes > Trinectes maculatus. The sequence goes on from JAFBJQ010000067.1 coordinate 598,400, forward strand.
ATCTTTTGTTGCATAATAATAATTTGTTCAAGCTGTGTGACTGAGGACACGCAAAGCGATGGCAGAGGTCAGGCTGCATTCTACTGCAAAGTTATTGGAGCAACCAGGTGAAAGTGAAGGAGGTGGACTGTGCACAGCGCTGGAGCTGCAGCTACTCAGCCGCTGCCACCGACAGGAAGCCTTAAGATGATGTGATGTCTTGTTATCACGCCTGTAACGACTGCGTAAAGCGAAGGCAAGTAAATATGGGTTTGAGTCGGTGGAGAAAAGCGGGAAGAGAAATGGAGTCAAGAAAAGAGATGGTGTTCCCTTTGCACAGTGCTCACGCAAAACCCAGAATGAAAATCCCTTGCATAATCTGAGACTCCATGACGTCTGAATGTAAAGAAAAAGGGCCATTTTGTGAGGCAGCTAATGAGCCATTGCTGTCAGCTGCATTTGAGCTCATCTTCATCCCAAGAAAATCATCACCATGTTTGTCTTTTTTTTTTTTTACGAGAATACAAATAACGTTGCTGCTACGATGATGCGCTTTTCCAATTTCTCTCGTAAAATGTGTCGGGATACACATAGCAGGCTGAGTGGTAACAGCTAACAATCTTAATGACTGTAATTTATGAGAATGCATTACAGCATCGTGTCACACTACAACAGCCAGGAGAGATGAATGTACATGTTTGTGAAGGGTTAACAACCTTTGTCGAACAGGAAAAGAAAAATATTCATTTTTTTTCCTTAAATTTCACATCACCCTCATTTGCAAAATTAATGTTTAATTTAAATAATGAGCCCTAAAGTGATTACAGCTGACCAGAGGTTAGTGCAGCTCGTAGTCAGTAAGTCAGAGCAAATCAGTGCGTTGACGTGTGCAAGAGTCCAGCATGACAAGTTAATGGTGACAAAATGCCTCTACACTAATGCCCGGACCGAGAATCCCATATGGATCCAAACAGTAAATTATCCTGCAGATTGAAAGAGTTGGTGAAAAAGCATTCTGACAGAAATATGAGATGCATGGCAGTGTAATGGGGCGGGAAATTATTGCATGCAAACAAATCATTCCAGCATCATCCATCATTATTTGAAATTGCTTCCACGACGGAGCCATAATCCACAAGAGAGCTTCATCTCTTACCTCTGTCGGTTGTGCTGGGAACGATTCCCTCTCCTTCTCCTCCTCCTCTTCTCCTCGCCGGCGTCGGTGAAATATTTACCCGCTCAGAGAGGTGTACTGCCAGCCATCGCCGCGTGATGCTCTTGAAAAAACATCATCCTGAGAAACTGGCTTGCAGACATGCCAATGTGTCAAAATGTAAAAAAGGAGGAGGAAGAAAAATAAGCCAAACGATTCTGTCAATGACTAAAATATCAAATTGCCAATAATTGTCTGGTGAGAGTGGAGAGGTGCTTGTGTTGATGGATGGCAGAGGAGCACTCAGTGAGAGCGAGTGAGACAGAGAGAGGGGGAGAGACAGGAGGGGGATTAAGATTGAGGAGACACCCCTAAGGGAGCCTTTATCATTGCATTGTAGCCCTTCGTAACTTAATGCCAAAGCGCCTTCACGACACAGCAGCGACATGATATTGCCCAAAGATAATTAATCTGTTAACAGGGATTAGCGGGGGTCTAACCCCTCTACACTGAGATACCAGAGGCACACACCGACCCCCACCACCACCACCATCCATGCATATGTTCATCAACCTGACCACTCTGCATCCAGGCTACCAGTCTGACGACTGAGGCAAACCGTAACAACTACCAGTCAACCGTCTGCACTAAATAACAGCGAAAAGAGATTTTTAAAAATCCACTCACATGTTGGATGCAAATGAGTGAAGTCCTGTCTAACGGCAGCCCCCGTTAGGCTGTGATGTGTCAAACGCTAATGTGAAGAAGGCAAATAGAATTAGAGGAAGAGAGGCGACTGGGCGCTCATAGATGAACATGGGGAGGGGGGAGAGGCAACATGAAATACTGAGGACAAAAAAAAAAGTGGGTTTCCCAGGGAGTGATGCTGAGAGAAAGGAGGAGGGAGGGAGAGTGATGGGGGGAACAATGAACAGAGAGGGTGGGGGGGGGGGGGAGCATGCACAGTGGATGTGTGCTTGCTTTCTCAGCGGAGGCTGCAGAACAGCATCAACACAGCAAGGAGGACGTGATGAGATGCTACCTGAGTGATCTGACTGAGAAATGCAAATCGGGCATATGATGATGCAAATCTCCAAGGAAAAGTTAAGAAAAGAAAAAAAAAAGGGGGTATGGCGTTTTCCTGCCAGTGGAGAAAGAGGGGCAGAAGCGGGCGAGCGAAGAGAGAAGGGGCGGTGTTAGTTTTTCTGTGTCACTGAAAGTGAGTGGGGGAAGGGCGGCAGGGAGATCATGCGAGCCAGGGAGCAAACAGCAGAGAGCAACAGAGCCCACTCACTGACTCATGTCGCCTATGTGAAGTGCATGAGTGTATCTGGGAGAAACAAGACAGAAAATGATATTATGTATGCAAGAGTTGCTCAGTGAGCATTAACGCAGCCTCTGGTTGGCTAAATGTTGGACAGAAACAGCAACAACACAACATCCAGGCCATCCTTCACCGCAATGATAAAACGTCACCTCTCACAGGATTTCAAATAACCAATTCAATATTTAATGTGCGCCGCCGCTGAGTGGCTATAATTCACGGTAAAATCATACAAAGTCATCGTTCATGCATGTCCATAAAATATTCATTTAAAACAGATTGTGGAATTATGAGCTGCAAAATCGAAACGTTTGGTAAATTCGTGGATAATAAAAAAAAGACATAGTTCTTTCACCTCGTTGATAATTTATGTATCTTGCACACACCTGTGTGGCAGGAGTGCGTGTCCTCGCTGTGTAGTCGTAAAAATAATAATCCGCAGAGATGCTCAAAGTTTGGCCTGCAGGCCAAAGATGGCAGCATCAATCGTGTTATTTGGATCATTAGAAAATACATTGTTTTAAGGCATTTTTAAAAATCTGGTCATATAGTGGAGTAGGTAAAAGACCCATAAAATTACTTTAAATTACTTTTCATTAGTTACACGAGTACAAATCAGATTCTTGTGCTTCCTTTTGGACCTGAATTTTGATCTGACACCTCTTCAAGTACACATCTACAGCAGGTGGTATTCAAGTTTCACTACACTTATTAGGTCCTTTTAAAAACACAGAGCACTTTCTGGCTATATGCAGAAAATACAAATGCATGGGGCCCCACAAGCCATTAGGGGGCCCCCCGGAGCCGAATTACCTGCCTAATTAAAATTACCCATATCCACATAAAATGTTCAATTTTAATATGAGAGGTTATCATGACTGTAGCCTGTTTTGCTCGTGAAGTGTAATAGAGAGTGGTATATTCGTGGATCAATTAATGGATTAGGAATCTTACAATCCTAGTTGAGCAAACTAAGGGCCCCTAAACAATATCTTGCATCGGGCCCCCACGAAGCTAGAAACGTCTCTGTGTAAACCATGTACTTAAAAGTGCACATTCTCTGGAATAAATAATTACTAGTTAAACCCAGCTCACTCATATTGCACATTAATGTCGTGTAATAACATACAGGTAAGAAGTGTTGAAAGAAGCTCACTCCTCTATCATCGGAGTGTTACTGAGCACACAATCTCATAGAACCCATCTACTTTGAGACGGCCAATGGAACAAAGATGTAAGGTGTTTACTGGCAGACGGCCAAGGTTTAAACCCTTTCCCACCTTCAGATCGCCCACCCCTTCAAATATCCTCTCTCCGTCTGGGCCCTCTACCTTGGCCAGGGTGAGGTGGTAGCGTGGCTTGTATGAGTCCCTGTGGAGCAAGCCCTCCTTCCTGTAGGCTTCCTGCAGGCCGCTGTTGAGCTGCTGGAGGTGCTGATGAGGCTGGGGGTTCAGGAAGAGCACCCTCCCACCGAAATGCTTCAGCTTCACAGGAAATGTCAGAGCTACCGGTGGATTGCGATCCAAGTGGGCAAACTGTTGGAGGACCTCCACAGCAGTGGCCACCTCAGCTGGGCTGCGCAGCACCAGGAGGCACATGGTGACATGAAGTGTAGACGCAGCTTGCCAGTGAGGAGCAGATGATGGTAGGAGAGATGTGATCTCCTGCTGCAGCTGCTGGAAACAGGAGAGGATGGCAGGCGTGTTGGCCCTGAAGGTGATGAAGTGTGTGGGTCGTTTTTTAGGAGGCCGACCGCCATGTTTTTCCTCTGCCTGCTCCGGAGATGCTGAGGGATTCCGGCTAATATTCAGGGCTCCAGGACAACTCTGCACGCGATACAGGTAATCACTGTTAAACCTGAACTGAGCGAGTCTCAAGAATGGATTTCAGCGTGAGCACCGTGGCGCACTCACCAAACCATCTGCATTGTCATCCAACCTTTCGTGCAATTCTGCCAAAGCGTCTTCCTGTCCCTCGTCCTTCCTAAAATCAAAATCAGGCGGAAGATTTACAAAAGGGACATCAAATTAAATTCTGAATTTTTTTCCAAGTTTTAGCGTTGACCTAAAGCAACATTTATATAAACATAAATCTCCTAAATGTAAAGTATCTGATTTATAATCTTCCTGTACCTACACCTCACACACACACATATTCTAACTGCCACTGTTAACTTTGTAGAAACGGGCTCAGACTGTAAAAGTGCTGTTTGCAGATGCTGTCTGCTGTCACTTAAATTAACAGCACTGAACACGAGCAACAAACCTATTTGCAGCCTCCTCCACACCACATGCTCCGTGAGATTCCTGCTGTTCCTTAGAAATGTTTCCTCGACACTCTGGATCTGGATGTGTTGAGTCACGGGTGTGAGTGTTCATCCCACTTTGCTTCTCTTCCTCCAGATGTGCGTTCTCAGAGTGCACAAGCTCCCTTGTGTCGGTGTCTTCCTTCCCACTGACAGCAGGTGGCTGCTCCTCTGTTGTGGTGAGGAGTTCACACTGTTGCTCTTGGACTTCTCCGTTCATTTCTTGTAAAACGAATGGTTATATTTAGTCTACGTACATTCTGAGTTCATTGGATGTTGTGTATTTTGAATCAATAATTATGTTTCTGGTAGTCGGTGAGGCAGGGCAGCAGCAAAGGGCCCTCTCTTACCCTTTACTTCCTCCTCCTTTCCAAAGGGGGGAGCCAGAGATTGGCCGGTGGAGCCAAACACCCTGTCAGTTCTGGTGTGGCGGTCCCAGATCCGTTGGCCCCTGTAGCTGAAGTATTGGATCCTGTGTTTGGGCAGGGCCAGTTCTGAAGAATAATCACATTCGCAAGGGTCGGTGTCCCAGTTGAAGTCACAGAAGGGCCGCTCCAACACACCGAGGAATCGATCCACATAACCCACCACAAACTCTGATGAATCCATTGTTGGGTCCCACCGGATCCGAGATATGACATCATCTGCTGTTCGCATGCGTGGCTTTTTCATTACCTCTGTAAGAGAATAGGATCATTGAAATATTGATAAAACATATTAATAAAGGTAAAGGTGAATCAGGAGCTTCACTGGCTTCCTAAACGTATGACATCATTATCAGATGAGTTGGGAAATAGTTATGCAGTGACCTTTTGCCTCCTTGTATTCTGGCTTTTTTGGTTTGTTCACATTCCCTTTCTTCTTCTTGTGTATTTCTATTTTTTCTCCATCCGTTGTGTCATCCTGATCTTGAGACACAGCTGCTGAGTCATCCTGTGATGGATCACTGTGAAACGAAACAACAGGGAAAGGCTTCACTTTAAGTAAATTGTATTGTGGTGTATAATGAACTCACAACAATTCAACTATAAATACACATAAACGTATCGCATTTGTAGCATCATGTAGCACATTGTTTACATGGCTACATTGTTTCACAAAGTACAAAAATGACTGCTCTCCCACAAAATTAAGCCAATTAACAGTTAATTTTGTGGCTGATGACATAATATACACAGTGTTCACATTTCCATTGTTTTAATGCTGCGGCACTACAACTATCTACTCCTTCTTTTCCAGTTACTGGACATTGATAAAGTGTTGGTCAAGAATTTAATTTAAAAATAAAAGTCCTCTACTTTTCTGTTGATGATTTTGTCTGAAGAAGGTAAGGCGAGCAGACCTATGATACAGCCGGCATCCGTGTCCAAAACGACACTTCCCCTTCAGGAAAAACTGGCACACGTTTACTTCATCCTTCTTCTGCACTGTTGATTCTGTGAATGACAGAGTGACAGTCACCGTCAGAGGAAAAGTTCTGGGTTCGGGCGAGTCTGGTCCGTGTGACTCTCTCTCTCAATCAATCAATCAATCAATCAATCAATCAACCAACCAACCAACCTACCTACCTATCTATCTTACGTTTTTTATCTTAGGTATGTATGATATTTCAATAAACAATTCAAATAAAAAGATGAATCCCTAAAAGGAAACTAGAAGTGGAAAAATAAATTGCATAGTGCAATGTATCCTCTCCAAAGGGCATAAATAATGTAACAGGTGGCGATGACCTCCTAATGTGAGCCAAGTAGTTCAGACGTGGTTTCCTGTAAGCTTGAGCATATACCACACACTCTGCAGCTCTATTTCCAGATAGCTGAACTGAATGTAATTCCCTGTTCAGATCTCTTAATCATAAAATGTGCTATATTTCTGGCAGTGGCTGGTACAGATTCTGACTTTCAGGGCGTCATTCAACAGTTTCCCGACAAATAACATTCCAAATGTCAACAGTGGATATCTTATTCCTTGGAAAGATGATCTGATTTTGGACCCAGTGAGACCAGTGGGAGTAGGCACAGACGGTAAATCCTCTCCTCATACTGGATTTGGAGGCCAGAGCCAATACTCATCGCTCTTGACTCACTTCCTGATTCCAGCAGAGCAGCCAGACATCAAGTTAAAGCATCAGCTGCCCTTAGTTGTCATAGTGGTTGGTTTCATCCTTCCGCCATCATTGCAATGACAGGGGCTCCAGTCACATGCTAAAATAATATGGACCTTACCAGAACTCAACTTGCTCATGACACCTTGAGTAATCTGACTAATGTGTAAACAATTTAGACAGAGGTGATCAGTAAGATAAGTAGCCATCTGGGCAACATAGTGGATCACAATGGGGTTTTTTTTATACATGACAGTTTATATGAACTTAGTGTATGAGAGGTAATGTCACAGATGTATGTTATAGTAACGTTGTTACTACTGAGAAACTCATATTAAAATAGTTACTGGTGTGTGTGTGTGTGTGTGTGTGTGTGTGTGTGTGTGTGTGAAACTATACAAGGTGATTTACCTGTTGTGTCTGTGCCACTGTTAATATCCACCGGGAACTCCCCGCCGTGTCTGTGGTCCACTGAGGGTCCTTCTGATCCGTCTGATGACATGATCAGTCCTGCTGTGATTTCTGTTTTTCAAAAAAGATGCTTCTTCACAAACGTCAACTCTCTTCTTGTGGTATTTGCTGTGACACGCCTTTGGTTTTGTCTGGCAGAGGGACACAGTAAAACCCGACACTCCTAAGTCTAAAGGACACTTACAACTGCCAACTTACCTGCTGCGGAAGTTGGTCAGTGTTGTACAATATTTTCAACAGTTAGCAGTCAGTAAATTAGCGGAAATCAGTAGGAAAAAACACAAGCGTCTGATTTAGATATAATAATAATCGGAACAGAAAGATATCTCTGAGAATAATCTCCTTCTAACATACGATTCTTGCTTCATATCGCTCTTTGAGCCTTAGCGTTTGCCTCAGAGAGAACTATGGGTAATGCAGTTTTTGGCCATTCGTCTGCTACTTCCTTAACATAATAAAACGTGCGTTCCGTTTGTTTATATTTGCGAAATCCATCATAAATCTGTTGTTTTCTTTGGCGTTGATAAAACACGCGATATTTACAAACCAATATGTAAAAAAAATATTGCAATTAATGCTGCGATCAAGTGATATCGTTTAAAACATCTACAAGAGTAAGGGGAAAACGTAAATGTAATAAATAAGTTATAATAATATATTAACTTATAGAGGTGGAATCACAGATATGTAAACAATGTGTTAGCAGAAAATAATGCGGTATGTTTATTTTATAGATGAGACACAGTTTTGTGTTTTTCATGTGAACGCTCCTCCGTCACGCTGTTTCCCATGTTGCCGACGCTCGTGAATGCAACATACAGTATCTGCTACGAGTCTTTCCGGTTCGAGCGCGTGATCCTGCCTCACGTGACATGGACTGTTTTTGTCAGCTAGCTGAGCAGCTGCGGCTGCACCCTGGGAAAACAACGGGAAAAGAAAATTGTGATTCCGGGAGGCAGTTAGTAGCAAAAACGTTTAAGAAACAACCAATATAAGGAAATGGTGTGCACTAAACCCCTGTTTTAATATGTATATTACGGCTTGTTGGACTCCGACCAATGAATGTTCTCTGAAGTAGCAGTGAGCACCAGTCATTTGTTGAACTTGTGTCTGTGCTAAAGTCAAGTCAAGGTAAGAAAAGCTGTGTTGGAATCAATAACAATGACGTGTTGTGCTAAACAGACGTTTACAGATAACTAATAAATATTGAGCAGAATAAATAATGTAGGATCTTGTTCTCTGTTTCTTTCTCAGATGAATGCTCTGGTGGCTCTCTGTCACTTTTGTGAACTACATGGCCCTCGGACGCTGTTCTGCACCGAGGCACTACACCCACCATCCCCGGCCCCTTCATCCCAGGTGGGGGTCCTAGCGCCTGGGGACAGGGACCGAGATGGGGACCGGGAAGGAGAGGGGCTGACCATGAGAGCCAACAGCTCAGCAACACAGAGAGGAGAAATGTGTGAGGTGAGCGGAGTGGGCTGAGAACAGAATGACAACATGACCATATCCGATATTTAGTTACTACTTTTTGTATATGAATTCATATTCCTGTAATTGAATTCCTTTCCTTGCCTTACAGGGATGCCGATCTCTACCTGCGTCTCACCCAGGCTTTGTGAGTATTGATGATGAGACAGGGATACGCTTCCTGAGCCACCAGCATCCCAGACAGCCACAGCTTTTCAGCGTTGTTCGCCAGGCTTGTGTACGCAGCCTCAGCTGTGAGGTAAACAGTGACGTACGTCTGCATTTGTATGTGTGTGTAAGTCACACATCTCATGCACTGAATTAAAATACTTTTTTTAAAAGCACCCTTTTTTCACTTAAAAGCGTCCTCCACTTTTTCCTGTCTGTTTTGTCAGGTGTGTCCCGGGCGTGAAGGGCCAATTTTCTTTGGAGATGAGCAACACGGGTTTGTGTTCTCACACACCTTCTTTATCAAGGACAGCCTTGCCAGGGGCTTTCAGCGGTGGTACAGTATTGTCATGGTAGCTATGGACAGGATCTACCTTATTAACTCCTGGCCGTTTCTCTTACGCCACCTCAAACTCACCATACAGAGCCTGCAAAGCACAGCCCTCAAGGTAGGACCCCACTGGCACTGCATGTCTTTATTAAATTTACTAAAACAGATACACAAAAACTTATTTGACAGACATGTTATCAATTATCGTACCTAACATCTTGGGATTGTACCCTGCAACAGGTTTTTGACAGTGAACAAGGAGTTTGCCCTCAGCGAGCTATGAGGATGAACAGTGTGTTTTCACCTGCAGTTTTCCCACACCAAAGAAGCGGCAACGCAGCCCGATCACTAACTTCGCTTACACAGCATCCCAACCTCTGGGCAAGCCTGCACTCCTCGTTTAGCTGGTGAGCTGTTACATTGTCAGTCCCACTGCAGTATAATGTATGAGCTACTGTCTTTTTCCATATGACTTGTAATCACTCACTTGTATATGCTGATGTGTGTTTTAACCTAATTTTCAGGCTGCTGAAGGCCTGTGGTAGTCGTCTGACAGAGAAGCTGCTTGAGGGGGCCCCCACTGAGGACACACTGGTGCTCATAGAGAGACAGACAGGTGGTCACACTGTCCTTTAGGATGACTTTTACACACTATTACACAATGCTCTGTATATACCATTCAAACACCTTGTAAACTTCAACTGAGTTATAGCCCAATGCTAAAAAAACTCTCAGATGACAAAAAGTTCATGATATACCTGGGCAATGCTTCAACATGTCTAGTCTTGTCAGCAAAGTCTGTTTTTTAATAATGGGTTGTACAAGCAGTATCGTGTGTTTGCACAAGGTTGCTTGGTGATATCATCAGTCTGAAAAGTCATGTGTGGTGGTGTGAATCACTGGGTCAGTCACTGTGGAGACACTTTGCGCTCGAAAAACAGTGATTCACTTTACCGCTATGCTCAAATGCACCAGCTCTCTGGGAGGTTTTCACAATGTGTATTCAAGATTCAGAAAGTTTACATAGAGATGGCTCCTATAACATAATGCAATAATAATATAATAATGCAATATGCTGTTTAGTATTACTGTTTTGTAGAAACAAACATCTGTTTTTCTGTCACACACACACGTACTGTTTATTATGTATAGCCTCAGTCAATCTGATAATGTGAAGCATGTCTTTTTCATCATGTACTGGCTTGTATTCACATCTCTTAGTGCATGTCTGTGAAGGTTCTCAGTTATCCAGGTCATGGTAACTTGAAAAAAGTACTCGACGTACACAGGCAACTGCGAACAAGATCAGTTGCCTGCGTACATCGAGTACTTTTTGATATGTGATTCTGCAATATTAATTTTGTTTTTGAAAAGATGGTGCTCTGTATAGATTATGATAGAGAGCTAGCCTTTTGTGGGAATTTCCTACGGAATTACCCACATTTGTAATGACCATAGTGTTTGTTCAAAAGTATTTGGTCATTGTTGTTTCTGTTTTGCTGTCATTCTGTGGTTACAATAGAGCAAGAGGAGGAAATGAGCTGCTGGGAGGGAGCAGAAGGGGGGGCTACAAAAACACGGCAACACCAGGCACGGACCGAGCTGGGCCACGACTTTCTGAGTGATGATGCAAAATTAGATGAATTACCTGGTCCAAAATTCAGGTCACTTCGACACCTGAGACAGGTAGATATTTTGAACTGAAGAAAGAAGACTAAATGATGATTCATTAATGTGTGTGTGTGTGTTAAACATTAAATGTACAATACAATACTGTCTAACTTTTCTGCAGGTCCTCGGGATTGCTGAATTTCGGCAGCTTGCATGGCATGTGCTCATGGGAAATCAGGTCATATGGAGAGGCGCCCACCCTGGACTCATCCAATCAGCGTTCATAGTTCTTAAGGTACTTTACCACTGCATGCATTTTTGCGTCATTAGAAAATACTGTGTTGTTACAATGCAGGTAAAATTAATTAGGACTAGTCCTAAAACCTGTAATGGTCCTGGTTGTTTTAAACCGTAGGTAAACATTAGCTAAACGTTTAGTATAACACACATAGAATTTTTATAACATCTAACATTAAACACATCTGTTTTATTGTGAAGATTGTAAAGATTAGTTATGTTAATAATTAGAATTACACAAATTTAAGATTACAACATTACTATCATTTTCTAGCTACATAATCATAACTATACTTATTCTGATGTGATTGTGGTTTTTGTTCTTTGTTTATTCACTGTCTGAAATTTTTGTTTTTTTAACTTACTAATTTGATTCCTGATAGCAGTATTTAGTACCACACCCTGAAACGTTTCTTGCCTGCACATGTTTTCACACCTACAGTACCTTTTTTCTCTTTATTTTGATTGTTGTTCATTTAAATCTTGTCCTGTTGGTTTGCACTCCTTTGTAATGTTATCATGAACACATGTTTTTTCGAATGTTGATCTACTTTCTACTACACTGCTTCACTCAAGACTAAAGCCGTTTACATGCACAATCCATCTATAGATGTGTTAACCCTTTACAGATTTGCACCAAAATCTTATTGTGGAGTAGTATTGGTAGTGTTTATCACTTAACAGCATTGTCAAAGTCATCACAGTTTATATATTAGTTTCGTAATTACTAAAGTTCTAAGCAGATTTAATGAAAACATCCTATGTGGGTGGGCAGCGGTACTATTTTTAGCTTCAAGATTTTGCTAGATAACTTTCTATTTGTGTTACATGACTTATCTGAATTTCTGTCCTGTCTCTTATCAGTCTTTGCTCCCAGTGGGCTGTGTACGCTCTGTGCCATTCAGTGCTCAGTATGAGGAAGCTTACAAATGCAACTTCCTGGGTCTCAGCCCAGATGTGCCTATTCCAAGCCACGTCAGCTCCTCAGGTACAACAGAATCTCAAAGCACTATGTGGGTACAGGATAAAAGCTCAGGGGCAATTCTGTCACTGCATGTGAACATACTGTCTAATTTATCTTCTTTTTATTGTGTTGGCAGAGTTTTCAGTGCTCGTGGATGTAAGTTTAGAAAGAACCTGTCAGATCTCTGCTGTAGGAGATGATGATATCTGCTCACATTATCAGTTCACCATCAGCAGTGCTAACACACAGCCCACAGACAGAGGTGAGCACACGTACTGTACCTACATTTATAAGTTGTCATTTGGCTAAACCTTAAAAGCATCTGCATCAGAATATATACACCGGTAGTTAGTGATAGTTAATAAGGCCTTATGTATCTTTCTATTCAAGTCAGAGCAGTGGTGATTTTAAAAGTAGTGAAAATGTTCAGACATGTTTCAACATGAAATGCTGGGGGAAAAGAAAATCAAAATCCACAGCTGTTAAGTGTATCAGAAATGATTTCTTCCCTGGCCCATTGCCTATTATTCCACCATATGTCGCTCAAAGCTGCATAGTCAGTCAGGTTTTCAAATAACATAGACTAAAGGGATCAGAAACATAAACCTCTTGGAGATATGAAGTTGCAGGAAACTAGGAGTACAAAACAATGATCATGTGATGAGCGTGTATGGACTGAATCTTTACACTCTATTTCCAGGTCCAACGTTACTGAACAAACTTGAGGTGGCTCTCTCCAACGAGAACCTGTCTGTGGACGTTGTATCTCACTGCCTGCTGTGTTTGAAGGAAGAGTGGATGAAGTAAGTAAAGTTCCCTCAGTCGTGATGTGACGTGATGAATATTCAAAGGCAGATTTCAACATTACAGCTACGTCTCTGTCTTTCAGTAAAGTCAAAGTGCTGTTCAAGTTCTCCAAAGTGGACGGGCGAGGGCGAGAGGACACCCAGAAGGTTCTGGCCCTCCTTGGTGCCACGGGGCCTGGTGAGGAAGACAATGTCCGGCTCCTCAAGTTCTGGATGACTGGTCTCAGCAAAACATACAAGAGTCATTTAATGACAGCCGTCCGAGGAGGGGAGAGGAGCCCCAGCCAGTGACAAAGAGAAGAATGGCGAGGAAGAGGTGGAGTTACAAGGAGAAAAGAAAAGGGAGATGAAAAGAGAGGGAAATAACAAAGAAAGGACAATGGTTGCTAGATTCATTAAGCGAAAAACTAGATCCATTATGTAAAGAAAATTTTATATAGTATATCCTGAGTCATCATTTTGGAGAATGCATGAGGGCTTTTGTTTGTCAAAGGGAATTATTGTAGTAAAACAGTTTGTTAAAATATGTAAAGTTTAACTTATTACAACAAGGGTTTGCACTTTGTTTACGCTCTCACTGAAGTTTTAAGAAGCAATAAGAAGAAATAAACTAACGTGAACGGTTAGTCTGGCGTCCCTTTTTTTTCCAATTCCACAACTGGCTCCATCTTGTGGCGAACAGGAAGCATAAAGAGGGGGCGAACACGAAGTGAGTGGGGAGAGCAGCGTTTCTCTGCCAGTTCCCACTCACTTGTTTGAGTGGCTGTTGGCCAGCAAGTGTCAAGTGGTGTCTGACATGACTTCTAAGGTTTTCTGGTATTCAGAAACGTACAAAAAAAAAAAGTTGCACAACAAGCCCTCACCCCACTACATTCGACCGCATCAGCAGGATTTTGGCTTGTTAATGAGCCTGTGATCCACTAAAGAGCTGTACTTTTTCCGTGCCTGGCTTATTTGCGCCTGCGTCTCTGCTGAAGCTTGCAGACTTCACTCAATAAAATTCGACACCATATGGCTTTGTTTAAATTGCGGGTCTGATTTTTGTTGTCCTCGACCTGCACATATGTAGTGATTGTGTTCCAGATCAAATTAAAAGAACACTGAGTTCGTAAATATTAGGATAGAGGGGGGATTTGACGACTCAGCATAGTTGTTGGGGTGGTGTTGCCTAACAGCGTTAATCTAGTGACATTTATTTTGTTATGCTTGTGCTACATTAACCTCAAATCTGGATTTCATTTGGCACATTTGATTAATACAGGCACAAACATAATTTGCAACAGCCACACGCGGTAATTACACATTTAGTCCCGCAGAGTGCAAGTATGAGACAGGAAGACAGCACGATAACTGAATATTTATGCCCATCATAAAGACACATGGTGAAGGTGAAGAGGTTTAGAGTTGACGACGCCTCAGGGATAGTTAATGCACTGTTTGCATCTAGGCCGCTGCACTCCACTTTCCTTTTCCTTGTAACCAAGATGCATCTTTGGGAAACTTGCTTTCTTTGGCTCCTGTTGAAAAGGGACATGAGCAATGCTCCTTGAGACAAAGAAGCAACTATGAGCTCCCTTCCTTTCACTCATAATGGCCTCGTCTCCTGACACCCCGCTGAAATGCACAACAAACATGATGCTTCACATAACCTGGGGAGGGGGGTTGGGGGGGGGCAGGATGAGGACAGCTGTGCACAAGATTAGACGTCACAGTCATTAGATCCACCGCCATGGAACTGTAATCACACACAATAAAAACCCCTGCAACACGTGGAATGACTTGCATGTTCAGGCAATGCTGTCTTGTAGACAAGTTTGTCCGTTTTCAAGAAATGTGTTATGAATGTCGTAGTAGAAAAGGAGATGATTAAGAAGGACGATATTGCACAGGGACTGTGGAGGGATAAAGAGCAGGGATCCACAGGCTCAGAGGTGTGGGGGAGAGTCCAAATGAAAAACATACGATCCAAATGCATGACTAAGCCTCCGGCCGGGTTTGGTGGGAGGAGGATGGGGTAAGGGAGTGGGTGTCAGGGAATGTGGGGAGCAGGGGGAGGGAGCCGGGTCAGTCAATAGTGAGGTAAAACGTGTGGTGATGGGAGGGGCTGAGACTTAAAGGGAGCAGACGAGCCATCCAGCATCGCACTTTCACTTTGAGTGGAGCCTGTGACAGAGAGAGGACACAACCAGAGGCCAGAGGGAGAGACAGGGAGAGACGAGGCCAGTGTCTCTCCAGCTTCATGCATTAACCATTTCAGAGGAGGAGGCGAGTGAGTCAGTTTCAGCTGTCCAGGAAAATTCTAGGTCAGTGGTGAAAGGAAGACAGGGACAAAGTGGAGGGAAAGGAAAAGGAAAGGAAAAACAAACAAAAAGCTGTGATAGGAAAAGGCTGCAGCCACTCAGGCTTCAGTGGGAAAATCCAAAGTGAGGGAGCAGGATGGCTTTAGAGGATAAATGAGGCACTTTTTTGGAAAGCACCCACAGAGCTGAAGAGGAAGGAATGTATAAGGGTTGTCAACAAGAAGACTAAACGTCCAGCTGTGAAGGAGAAGACGCAGCAGTGTACTGTGGGTCAAAGACCTCAGGACACCACCGAGGAAAAAAACCTTGCCTTTGACAGACTGAGACAGAAACCGGTCTGCAGGGTGATTGATGTCCACAAGAGAAATGGAGAAGTGTCCACCCTTAGAAAGATAAAAGGATGTCACTGCCAGGTGAGGGATGAGAATTAAAGCACATGTTTGTTTGTTTGTTGTTTTGCACTTTGCTTCCTGGAGCCAGTTGTGCGAATAATGCAATATTAGAATTGGTTATTATACTCTCAAGTTTGTCCAGTAGAATAAAACCGATCTGTCTTGTCACTTTGTGTCGTCACGGCAGCGTTTCAGCTGTTTACTTTACAGCTTTTTTATTAGCTCCGCTGCTACAATAGCCTCTGTTTCATGTTGTTTTCTACACAAAAATTGCTAAAGAACAGAGGAAATGATGTAATGTTTTTTAGTGGTTATGCAAGCTAGAAACCACAGAAAGTTTCCGCTAATTATCTGAATGTCTGTCTCTTTCCTTCTTACTCGTGTCTGTCTCAGTTTTGCTGTTGCTATCACTCTGGACTGTTCTATGTGGTGGATGTGGCTTTGATTGGGAAAGTGTGAAAAACATTAAAACGACTATCGACTCCAACCCGAATGGATTTGTAAGTTAAAAATAAATTCTGCTTGGGATTTTATGTTGCGTTTCCAAAGTGCAGTTCATCCTCTCTGTGGGAATGTTTTTTCATTGGGAATTTGTTTTTTCCCTCAGCAAATGTATAATATATTCTTTATATATATATATATATAAAAACTCTGCTATTGACTGTTTTTAGTTAATCATTAACTCTGTGGTCAGACGTTAGGCTCGCACAAATAAATGAACACAAAGAAGCAACTGTGCCTTGTTATCAGATAGCCTGCATTTTGTCTGATGATTAACACAGTTACAACTGTTATTTCACCTACAGTGGTTTGTTTACATTTATTTTGCGTATTTCTGCCTGAATTGACAGAGACAGTGGAATTTTTTTTATTTTATTAATTATCAGATACCACATAGCTAAAGTTTAGAACAGTAATTATCATTGTTATTATTGTCGTTGCTCATTCTCACCTTTGTCTGTCCTTTCTATCTCCTTTCAGCGGACAGTCTTTCCAAAAGATTACTATGTAGTGCACCACTACACAAGAAACATGCTCTGTGACACTGATCCGGTGAGTTGCAGATAAAAGGGAAAGAACATGGGTTGTAATTCTTACTGTCTGATATCAGTGTTCATCAATATCTGCCCTCTACAGGATTTATTTCACACACTAATCATTACGACCATTAACTTTCATCTAATCCTCAGCAACTGCAGGCCTCATAATGTGGTCCTTGGCAATTTGTAACATGTTTTTCTCACTGTGCCTAACTTTGGGGGTTGTTGTGTTGTTCTACCTCTCGCTGCAGTGTTGCGTCTTCCCTGCCGCAGTCGTCCTCCTGGACTCCTGGCATGTGCTTTTTCGAAACCTCTGGGACGAGCACTTAAATCACTCCTTAATCCTCGACCTGAAGCTGTCACTGGAAAAAATTATTCAAAAGAACAGAAACACAGAGGTAGCGTTTATTACAACTATATCACTCTCAGTTTTACCTGATAAAAAAATGAAGTAACCAAAAACTCCTAATGATTATGTTGCTTACAACATTAACACTAATGTTTGAACTTCAAATATATGTAAAAAAAAAAAAAATACATTAGCCAGAGTTGTGTGAAGATGTGTTTGACTTTTTTTCATTGCAAGTCTTTATCTGGTCCTTGCTGCTTTGGCTCTCACAGAGGTTCCAGGAGGAGACTGACTTGGCCGAGTTCTCCACCTTATCTTCTTCTCCTGAGGAACTACTCAAGCTCACGTCAGAACTTTTCACTCAGTGGCTCAATGTTGGATGTTTACCTTCGATTGAAACTTGCACCCTGCCCACTCTACCCCCCTCCGTTGAAAGGAAGGACTATGGTCCGGTGAGGGTCAGACTGCTGACCACTCGGGCTATCAGCAGTGCGGAGGAAGGTCAGCTTGACAAAATGATAGACATTATACAGCCTCCATCCAGCAGTGGGTCTTCATCCCTATCATATTCCGCTTCGGTCTGGAGCTCCTTACTGTTCAGACTCTACTGGTGGCTGCTGCCATAGCAACTATAAAGGATCTTTTTGATGATGCACACAAAATGCAAGACATTTCCTGGCACTGAATGATTGTTTCTTTTATTTGTCTCTAATGCAGTAAGCTTTGATAATATGAAGTGACATGCACGGGTTGCATTTAATGTCCAAAGTTAGTCGGAATGGATGCCTTCACTGTCCAACAGTGCTCGCGTAACAGCTGATATCACAGACACAAACGTATAGCCATCCTCTCTAGAGCAGTCCACAAACTCCAGCTAGCCAATGCTCTTTATGCTAACAAGAGATACAAGCTGAGCAAGCCAATGCACATAAGCCTCCTGTTTACAATGAATATTGCGTAAAAATGTACAACGTTATTGTCTGTGGTGTTGACGTCTGAATATAAATGTAAATTAAAACCATTTAAATATATGTATTGCTACTTTTTGGTTTAACTCTCCTGACCATAATATACCTGTGGTTGTAAGCTACTTTTTTATTTAATGTAGTGTGTACTCTTAAGTGATGTACTTTTAAGTTACATGTACTTAATAATTATTTTTATCTCACTTTCTCCTTCTAATCAACTACAGCTCACACCATGTTCTTTTGATTCAATAATTCTAAATACTGGTTACTTTACCTGTCAAACAATTGATCACTTTATAATGATGATTTTTTTTTCATAAACTATACAACAGCTTATTAAGTAGTTAAATCATCTTGATTTTTCATTTAGGACATCATCAGTACTAACCTGATAATATTATTATAATAATTTTGTTAAAGGCTCTGAGTTTAGTACATTTAGCTATACTTTTTATCTATAAGATAGACTTTTACCTCTGTATATGCTTTGTATTTTTACATTGTGATGCTTCTGAGTGTTTCCTCCACCATTATTTGTCAGTAAGAATGGCAGCTTTTTGGACAGGAGAGCTCATGTTCTGTTTATTCTCTTGCATTCCACATATGGGACATAAACTTACGTTGGAGTGCGCTGTCGTGTAGGCTCCACCGCTTCTCCCAGTCATTTTAAGGAGCCATATCCTTTCTAGAAAAACAACTATTTTGTAAAAACTGAGAAATTAGTTGCAGCTGAGAGAGGAATGTGGCTTGGATGCAACCGCTGCACATGTTGTGCTCTTGCTCCTGTCAGGATCAACAGGAGGAATGAAAAGTGCACCATTTGCTGCTCGCACTTGCCCCTGCATGTACACACCCACACACAATGTGCGCCATTGTGTCTTTGCAGGACCTTGCATGTAGTTTCATGATTCCTAAAATACATAAACGATTATTTACCAGTGTAGGAACATATTGTCTTGCACCTCACTTTGTTTCCCACAGTGCTGATCAGATTTGGGGAGGATGGGACAGACGTCATGCAGCATGAATGCAAATGAATAAGAGTTAGATAATCATGGTGCAAGAGGGGGAACGCGAGTAAGAAAATGGAGCACGAGGTTATAGTCCTGTTCGTTTGGACTGACGTCAGAGTATTGGTCAGTACTTACATACCTGTCATAATATCACCATGTCATGTCAGTGGTGCAGGGGCCACTGGCCCTTGATGCTCAGGTATTAGCAGCTTTGGCACCTGATGATGCAAATGTTTTCAAGCGTGATCTTTACTGGCAGCAGGACACACGCGCCAAAGGGCCCACATGGATTCCCGTAAATGGGGGAAGAGACAGGGAGTGGGAGGGGGACGGGGGGGGCAGGGGTGAGGCAGCATGGGAGGAGTGACAGTGCGGGCTGTTTAAACCACGTGGTCGCCCTCCACACCGGAAATAAGCAAACTCCGCCCTCTTGCCAAAATGTCTGCGCCCGACGACGACACGCTGAACGAGGAAGGAGGCGAGATGGAGGAGATGGACAAAGTCGGCAGCGACGACGACGAGGGAGTGGAGATGGAGGAAGAAGGAGCGGGCGCGGAGGGGGAGAGGAGAGTGTACGTGCCCGGCATTGAGCCGCTTCAGCCCGGGGAGGAGCTGGAGATGGACCGCTCCGCGTACCGCATGTACCACGAGTGTCAAACAGGCAAGATGTTTGTGTGCGTGGCGGTGCGCGCGCGCGTGTTTATGTTTATGTTTGTCACTGTGCGGAAACCGACAGCTCTGTGTCTGTGTTGCGTTCAGGTGCACCGTGTCTTAGCTTCGACATCCTGAGAGATGGAGGTGGGGAGGGCCGGGAGCAGTTCCCCCTGTCTATGCTGCTGTGTGCGGGCACTCAGTCGGACACAGCTCTGAGCAACAGGTCGGTGCAAACCACCAGACCTCCATATGATGTTCATAAACAAACTAACAAAAACATTACTGTTGTAACATGTCCTTTATTAAACCAACCCAGTGTGAGCACACTGTGTGCCATTTATAATAATAATGTCAGTGTCTTTTCATAATTAAACATCAGTTTTTGATTTCTCTTATTAAGTGCATGGTGTAATGACATCTGATTGGTTATTGGGTAACGTGTTGTCCACATTCACTGCAGAGGATCTGTTAACTCTCTCGCAGGCTTCTTGTCATGCGCATGCACAACCTTCATGGAACAGAGAAAGAAAAAGAGGAGGAAGAAAGCAGTGATGAAGAAAGTGATGACGAGGAGGAGGAGGGGGATAAGAAGCCACAGATGGAACTGGCCATGATGCCTCACTATGGAGGGGTTAACAGAGTCAGAGTATGTCGTCAAATAAACCGTCACGTCTCTGGTGGGACAGAATTTATTTTATTTTTATTTTTCCTAAACTCTGATTTCCGTCTTTTTATTCTCAGGTGACCCGGCGTGGCGAGCAGTCATTAGCTGCTGTCTGGTCAGAGAAGGGTCAGGTTGAAATATTTGACCTCCGACCTCAGTTGGACGCCGTCCACAGTTCTGCCGCCATGGCAGCTTTTATGAAACAGCAGAAGGAAGCCACGGCTCTCTTCAGTTTCTCAGGACACATGACTGAAGGCTTTGCAGTTGATTGGTCAC
Organism: Trinectes maculatus; assembly: GCA_016785345.1. NCBI lineage: Eukaryota > Metazoa > Chordata > Actinopteri > Pleuronectiformes > Achiridae > Trinectes > Trinectes maculatus. Next base: position 619,039 of record JAFBJQ010000067.1, read on the forward strand.
CTACAGTGCCTGGTCAGTGACTCCACTATAAATAAACAGAAGAATGGCCTAAACAAAACAGCTTTAAATCAAATCACTTTATTCAAATCAAATCTATTTACCTAGAACTTATTTTACTGTAAAAGTTTTTGCAGATACAAAAATAGTTTTGTATCTGCAAAACAAAGTGTTGACTGCTGTGTCTGTGTTACATCAACAGGTCGTCTGGTCAGTGGAGATTGCAAAAAGAACATCCATGTGTGGGAGCCACAGGAGGGAGGGTCTTCATGGCAGATTGACCAAAGACCTTTCAGCTCCCACAGCAAGTCAGTTGAGGATCTCCAGTGGTCTCCCACTGAAGCTACGGTATCTACGTCTGTGAAAATAATTTTTTTCCCTCTCAAACCACAATATCAAGGATGCTACGTACTAGACATGCACTGCTGCCTGTGGTGCGCAGTGCTGCCATAGAGCAGGAGTAGCTCCATCAGTCCTAAAGAGTTAGGTTAATTAAAATGCAGAGGATGAATGTCTCCACTGGGATTTATAATGTCAGACAGAGGTTACCTGCTCAAAACTGCTTTACGTTGATTTGTGTGGAAGAGAGAAACTACTATTTAAAATGAATAATGTCGACTTCGAAAACTCCAATTGATTGTATGTTTCTGCCACAGTGTTGTAATGATGAATCAGACTAAAATATGGTATGTTATGTGTTGTGATGCTACACATACTAAGTCACTGGCCCAGTTTGTGGTATGTGGATTTGCAGCCTACACTTTTATGCATCTCATATGAATGTGCACTATGTGTAGGACTCTTGAGAAACTGTGGAACCTAATTGGTGTTGAGGCAGACATAAAACTAATTACAGGGTGTTGCAAGGAATACATTAATCCTGCTTAAAGAAAAATACCAGTGAAGATAGTTAGTCTTTGTTTTTGTTGATATTTAATTTGAAGTTCAGATCTCCATCTCTGTACTCTGTTTTACTCTTGCCAGGTTTTTGCCTCTTGTTCAGTGGATCAGTCTATTCGTATCTGGGACATCCGTGCGCCACCCAACTCAATGCTCTCAGCTAATGAAGCTCACTCATCAGACATAAATGTGATCAGCTGGAACCGGAGCGAACCATTCCTCCTGTCAGGAGGGGACGACGGCCTTCTGAAAGTATGGGACCTGAGGCAGTTTAAGGTAAAACCAACTAGAAACCATCACACATAATAATAAAAAAAACAGATTCAGCTACTGCAACAGTCTTTAATTTATATTAAAGAATTATACTGCTGTGAGCGATCATGTTTATGTATGAGTGGGGGTGAGGATTTTACTGTTTGGTAGGTGTGTCATTGCGGCAATTTACTCCCATAACCATTTCTACAAAGAAAACATTGTTCAGCGCTTGTGTTGTTACACCATTCGATGAGCTCACATCTTTGCAGTGTGGCAGCCCCACCCAAATAATAATGCTTGCTTTTTTACCTGCGACATGATAGTGTGTAGATATTGCAGTAGTTACCTTTCGCCTAATTCTGGATTTTTATATTTTTCCCTATAGTGGAAGTTTGTTTGACGTCTAAGGAAATGATTCCTTATACTTTTATAAGACTACAACCAGACAGACAGTCATAATCAATTGTTTCTTGTAGCCTGATGTTGTTTGCGATGAAATGCTGTAACACCTAACTGCTCTTTTCTCACATGTACGTGTAGACTGGGCGGCCAGTGGCAAACTTCAAGCAGCACAGTGGTCCCATCACCTCTGTGGAGTGGAATCCGGTGGACTCGAGTGTGTTTGCTGCCTCTGGGGCAGACGATGTCCTTAGCCAGTGGGATCTGTCTGTGGAGTCATGTGATGTGGGTGCTAGGGCGGAAGGGGTGAAAGACTTACCCCCTCAACTGCTGTTCCTGCACCAGGGTCAGTCAGAGATTAAGGAGATTCACTGGCATCCACAGTTATCTGGTGTAATGATCTCCACGGCTCTGTCAGGATTCAACATATTCCGGACAATATCCGTGTAGCGGGTTCACGTCTTTTTTTAAGTGTGTGTGCGCGTGATGGAAAAAGATGATTATGCATTTGTGAGAAGTACACATTAATGTTTAATGAGTAGTCAATCCAAAGGTTTCGTTTTAAAGAGGCTTGTTATCATCTTCCTGTGTGATTTATTTGCTATATCTGCCACATGGTGTTATAAACTTTAATACTTAACTTTCAGTCTAGATTTTACAGATACATTAAATATTTTAGGCATTCCCAAGTGCATGCTTAAAATAAAACATTCAAAAACCATTGTCTTCTTTTTACTTGAATATTTTAGTGCTGGTCTATATTTATATTTTACTTATGGGAATATATTTTTACTATTGCTAATAGTAATGGCCATACAACAAAATGTGCTACTATTGCCCTGCGTAAAATGCATAGGATTTTGCTGTAGTACTGTATGTACGATCAGCATGTTTAGTCCACATGAGTATTTAGGATAATGTGTGGTGTAAAAATTAAAATACGTTTATGCAGGCTAGTTTAGTTTCGGTGAACTATATAATACATTTGGAGGATGGTGGACACCAGCCATAGGTCTTGGTTTTCCCTTTTAATAGAGGTTTGCTCTAGAAGAAGAAAAAGTCATAGTAAGGGCTGATAATTTTAAAATCCCAATAATAGTTTATTGTTTTCACTGTAATCCACAGTAAACCACAATTTATGCGTTTTAAACCAGCATTTTCAACAGACGAATGCACTCATTTCTCCATTTTACAGAAGTATGAAATAAACAAAGGCATTTTACATGAAAAGAGCATGTACAAAAATACACCACTGGTCCTGATTTACAAAATGACATGTAAATCCCATGATTGTCTTTGCATTTTCAGTCCAGTCCCACTTTCCCAAGAAACTTTGGTAGGTATGTAAATCTCACAGATTCGACGAGGTTTAAACCAGAGCAACAATGTCAGATTCGGAATGTGACAAATTCACAGTAATTCACAAAACACAGGAAAACTTTATTTTCTGACAATGTCTTCCAGCAACCCTCTGTAAAGCTTTTATAATGTATACAACATTTAACACAAAGAGAGGAAAACATGCAGTACAAGAAATAACTAATAAGACACTGGCATAACAGGCTACAATAATAATAACAGCTCCACTATAACATAAAGCTCAGTTATCACAACGCCTGTTGTGTGCACTGTAGATGGAAAATACAACACGTAATAACAACGATGCAAGCATCATTCATTTAGCCTGAATCAAACTTTCCACTGAGCATCAGTTTCATAGCAAAGCTTCCAGATGAATGAATTAAATCAAAGTGCTACAAACCTTTTACTGTAATCACCCAAATTACATTTTGCTGTTTCTGACCAAACTGGCAAATCTGTCACCCTTATAGATAAAACATGAAATGTCTTTTCAAGCTGAGCAACATCGTCTTAATCATATAACTCTTGATTTAAATCCAGTTTGCATTCAGACATATTGTGACTAAGCCTCCCCATTTTAATGATACTGAAATTATTATGAGTTATGGAAAATACAGTATCCTTGATTTACTCAACAGCAAAGATTTTTTTTATATATATGGGGAAACCATACCAATCCCCTATAGACCAATCTCATCATCAAACTCATCTTCAAATGTGTAGCCTCTTCCTGTTTCCCCCTCCTCCTCCTCTTCGTCCTCCTCCTCCTCTGAATCAGTCTCTGAGTGGCAGATGTCGACCCTCCTCCTGTCCAATGGGATGACTCCTTCATACTCTGAGCTATGTGATGAGGCAGGACTAGGTGGCAAATCTACATTGTGATTGTTGAACTCAGTTTCACCCTCCCCTACTCGCCCCTCGCCCCTCTCACTCTCACCCCTCGTTGGACTTTGACACACCAGCTGATTCTCATCCTGGAAGTCCAAGCCTTGACCTTCTTCCTCTTCAGATGCCTGGCGAATGATCTCTTCTCGTTTGTCACTAAACCTCACTTTTGGTTTGAACCCCTTTGGCTTGATTTCATTCACATCTGGTATCCTGCTGTCTCCCACCTGGTTTTCATCCAACCCGACTGAGTTCTTTTCATTCAGCTCATTCTGCATACTCACAGACATCCCCATGGCCCCTTTTCCCTGCTTTGTCTCCGCCGAGGATGTGACACTTTTGGGACCGAACATATCCTCCTCATTCGAGTCAAGCCCCAATCCATCCATCACCCCTAATACATCTCCCAGCATTGACGGGCCCAAATCCAGGTCCAGGTCCAGGGTGAATGAAGACAATGACTCTGAGTGCTGAAGCTCATTGTTCTGCAGGCTTCCTGGGGCATCTTCCTGAAGATCATTGTGGTTAATTGGCACCACAGGGTCAGCACCTGATGTGATCCCCGGACTACTCAGGTCAGAGCTGGCTGGACTGGGGCCAAGTGTGGACAAGAAGGAGGTGTCCCCAAACGCATCACCTCCCCTTCCAATGTGCATCGTGTGGCGAAAGTCACCCAGTGGCGCTGAGATCATGGTGGGGTCCAGGCGAGAGGCCCGGGATGATTTGTGAAGCGGCATGACTGTAAATAAATAGATTGAGGACATGGGGTGAGATGGGATCAAAACAGAAGAGTGAATTGTCATTTATTTGAATAAGCACAGAAAGAATAGAGAAAGTAGCACTTTGGGCACATGAGCTAGCACAAACACAGCATAGAAACCATGAGTGGGTTCGGGAGTCCAGCCTCCTGATAAGACAGTGCAGTGTGAAAACTACCACGTTGTGCAACATTGTGGGAAACCAGTGAGCACAGTGGCTATGGTGCGGCTGTGAAGCCCATGCTGAGACTTGTACTTGAAGCACACACACGCAATACTAGCACATACTTTCCTCTGCCCTCAGGGCTGTTTGTGGACAAAAACAAGACTGCAACATTCTGTGTGAAGAACTCAGTGTATAATCCCCCAAACTGCTGGCTGTGCTGCTTTGAGGGAAATTCAATTTACATGTCAGCATCACTCAGCTATTTCTGATGGCCTGAGCAATGCAACATATTTTAATATAATGGAAGCCAGAGGTACTCCATGTGTCCATGATGATGTCCAACAGATTGAGCCTCTTTAAAAACCTCTTTAAAACAATACATACATTTACCACACTGTTCTCACAGTTTGTGTGCGCGCGCGTGCGTATGTGATTGAGAGTGAGAGAGATTGGGGGCGGGGGTGGGGGGCTTATAGGCCTAACCCCAACAGACCTCCCAATATAATTAAAGTCAATGGTACATTACATTAGTTAAATATAAATTGTAACGTGAAGAGCACGCGAGGGGCGCATTTAGTGACTAAACACTGAGAGGATCGTTTGGATCAATGTGAAACTCAGCCAATCAATTGACCTGAGTGGGCGTCATGAAAACAGGGAAAGTGTGGAAAAACTTACTTGAAAGCGTCTATTCCGGTGTCTGGTAAGCTGCCTCCTCAGTATCCAACTTTTTCATCTGGCTTTTGGCGTGCGCTTCCCTCTCGCGTTTTTTCCCTCGCTCTTTTCTCGCCGTCGTTTGCCTGAGTGAATTTTCTTTTTCTTCCAAAGGGATGGGCACAGGGTGAGGAAGTGACGCCACCGTTTTTGGGGAGCGCTGCCTGGAAGTGCTGTGGACTTTACTTGTTAAAATGTAAACTCGACCGGCGGTCAACTTTCCACTCTGTGTTTTTTTTTTAAGTTATGTTATAAATATGGACTAAAGCTCATCGTTTAAACGACAGAACAACATACAAAAGTTGGGGTTTGTGTCATAATGTGTATAAATATACAGCTTAAAAGTATCCAATTGTAATTGTTTTTATTATTTCTTTCAGATAGATAGATAGATAGATAGATAGATAGATAGATAGATAGATAGATAGATAGATAGATAGATAGATACTTTTATCCTGAGGGAAATTCAAGATGTTTTCTGTAACTTCTGTAACGTCACATATATTTTGACATTCCTAGAAACAATAGGAATTCTGATGTTTGTGGCAACCTCAGTTGTCTGGTCATGAATTAAATACTTTTTCAGTCTTACTTATGTTAGAACCCTGTACCAGACAAATTTTATTATTATGACAGATTAATTATGGAATGCAGTTCGTGAAGTCTGTACCATGTTGTTAGAGAGCATATTTTTATTGGGTGTCAGTCTAGTGCATAATTAACCCACACATTTAACTCAACTTCTGTTTACTTATACAACTAGTTACATAGGGATCTTTTTGAAAGTACCTGCAGGATGCTGGGATGTGGTTTAAACATTAGTGGAGTAGAGATGGTTTTTTTTTTTTTGGAGTATTAACCCGCTTCCTTCCATGTGGTAAAGGAAACAAGCAATACCAAACATCAGGTATTCAGACAATGGTGCTAAGCTGTGAGTCATTGTTTGTGAGAACATGTCACGGATGCTCAGCATATTTGTGTGATGATGTATCTTTAAGGACAACACTGGGAACAAACTATTCCTTCAGCTAGCAGCTGATTTCATTCATGGTGAGAAATGACCAGTATTTTTTCTGGACATCGGAGAACTAGGCCCACAACGTTAAGCTGTCTCCAAGCGGAATAGGTTCTTAAAGGAATTTGTGAGTCTTCCTATTTCCTGCAGTATGGCAAAATGAAAAAAAATGTACAACACATGCAACACTGTCCACAGACACTCACTCCATAGTGACCTCCAAATTGTATGAGGGATATGGTGTGGGAGAGACTGGGTTACAGGAAATGACTCCCCCTTGTGTAACACACACACACACACACACACACACACACACACACACACACACACACACACACACAGGCAGTGACACATCCTGTGTGATCCTGCAGCTGTTTATGCTTTACCGGAAGTTCGAGGGAAAAGTGGACCACCTCAACACGTGTTTATGCGTAATATTTATGATTCCTGAAGGTAAAAACAAATTCTGTTAGTAATATGATATGATCAATCAACATATACTTGTTATGATATACACATTTATGTATATGATATACTGTGGCAAATGAGGAAAACTCAGAGTTTGGGTGAGTCAAAACAGCGTTTACTCAAAACAGAGTACAGAATAACCACAACATGGCGGTAGGCGCCAAAACTATATCCAAAAGCTACGCCCCTTTATCCATAACCCCCCTGGGTGAGAGATACACCGCCACAATACAGTATACACATTTATACACACACACACACACACACACACGCACACGCACACACACACACACACACGTGTAAGTATATGATAAAAGTACAAAGCCAAAGATAAAAGGATAAAAGGACTAAAGGACAAACTGATACAATTTCTGTATGTATTTCCGTATTTCTGTAGATATACGAATTTAATGGCTTGCGCAAAAGCACTATATCAGTTGTAACATACTCGGCGATTTGATGCTAGATACTATTTGTGTGTTTGTGTGTGGAATAATAGTAAAGACATTGTTTTACAGTTCACTAACTTTGTGTTTTGCCTCGCAGACCTTACGCAGACCCTACAACCACGCCCCAATATTATGATCGACTGGCTTTGTAACGTATGGTGTTCAAGGAAGACTGACAGGTTGACAGGTGAATAAGAATCCGAGCTGACCCTTAACTTAGACATTTGATTGGCGGATGTCCTAGAAATCGGGAGAACATTCCGCCTACGGAAGCGTTACCTGGCCAATAGAAAGAGACAATAGAGGCCGGACGTCAGCGGACTGGGCCTGTTTAAGTTGTCTGCCATTTTGTGTCCGCACAATCCGTTGTAGACGAAACCGTATTGCTATAGAAAGAGGAAACGAAAACGCAAATGTTCAGTCTTATATTAATTTATATCTGTAACTGAAGAATCCCGTAACTTTATTACGTAGGACAGGATATTTTGTGGACGGTCGTCTGGTTATTCTTGATGTAATTCGGCGGTTGACATCTTGTATGATTTCACCCTGTTTACTTCCAGTTATATCAGGACAGCTAACGACGTTAGCCCAGTCTCTCGCTCAGCCTACACAGACCTGGCGTTAGCTTTCTAACGCTAACGCTAAATCTGTGGCGAAATGGCGGCCAACGCGACACAAGCAACCTCAGCCACGAACTGGTAGGTCGCATTTTCCAGCCATCAGTTGACTTACAACGTGTGGTGAATAAAATTACTGTCCCACAGTCTAAGAACACTAAGTTAATGTAAGGTATGGTAGGAATGTCTACGAGCTGAATTCTATAATACACGTTCGTTAGCTCACATAGCTACATAAAGGCCGCTGTTATAAACAACAAAGCTAATTCGTTGTCGCTTAGGGTTTGTTATTTAATTTCGATACAAGTTATATATCTATTGAAAATAAGTCAGTCCGGGTGCTAAGTTTACGCTAGCGGTCATTAAGATATACATAATAAATTCCAACACATGGGCAAGCAAGTGTTAGCGTTTATACTAAGAGGTACTTCATAATAAACTCACCACCAAGTGTTTTGACATACTGTCGATGTATTTGTTTGGTCTTGATTGTTATCGTTCTGATGACAGGTCTTACTGTGCACCTGGAGATGGCCAGGTTCATGAAAACCCAGAGTGGGAGAAAGCAAGACAAGCACTAGCATCTATTAATAAGAGTCAGTCTGCTAAAACTACACAACCCAACCGTACCGCAGCAGAGGTGTGTTTTTTTCACTTTTGTGTGTGTCCATTATTTTTACACCTGACATTGAAATGCCTTTCAGGTGGACTGATCACAACAAAAGCTGTAGAAAAATGAACTTGATTACAGTGTCACAATAATTATGATCAGTCACCTTGTAAGACAGCCTGTTATTTTACAGTGAATCTGTGCTTAATGTTTACATTAAAGTAAAAAGCCATCTCGAGTGTGCAGAGGTATATACCACAATGTCAACTGCTGTCACTATGTACAGAGAAAATATTAATGTGATATATTTGGTTTATTTGTTTTATATGTCCCTGCTGAATTTTCAATACCATTCATGCTCAGACGATGACCTAGGCTATTTTTGAATGTGTCTTTTCAGGCTAGTCAGTTCCAGCCAGCAGTGACAGACTCTGCTGCCATTCAGCAGCAACAGCAGTACTATCCATGGTACCAGCAAACCCAGCAGCACTATCCTGGATACCCATATCCCTATAACTATTACTACCCCATGGGTCCAGTAAGTAGAAAAACTAATTTTGTTCTCATAAACATGTTAGGTTGGCAAATATCTATTACAGATTCAGGACTTGTTGTTGTGGTATTGGGATATTGTTTGCTTACACTTTGGTCTAAATAATAACTGGGATATCCCAAAAATGATAATTATATCCTTTTCTAAATTTCCAGTATGGAGCTGCATATCCACCAAATCAGTATGGTGTGCCCCCAGGGCCTTACCAGGGAACTCCACCCTCCAGTGGCCAGGTACAAAACAATAACTTGCTTAGTAAAGCCAAAAAAATTAATTTGGCACCATTCCTGTGTAAAGTATAATAAGGTCACATATATCATTGTGGGCCTCATTGATGAGATTTAGTTAAACATTGAGTGCCTAACTGAGATGTCCTTAAATATGCTCGGTGACCAAATTCTACTGCTTTAAATGAAATACGTTTTCTCTATATTTTAGCCTCCTCCAGTTCCTGGAATGGAAGACCAGTCCCCCAGCTACCCCTCTCAAACACAGCCTCCTCCCCCTGCTACTTCCCAGCCATCTCAGAGCCCAACCACAGATAAACCCCCTCCTCCTCCACCCCCATCCATTCCTCCTCCACCCAACTCCCAGTACCCCCCTCCTCCATCACAGAATGCTTACAGTGCCAACAACTCTATGCCATATCCACCCGGTGACCCAAACCAAATGCAAATCTACAATCATACCCAGGGAAGGCCCAGCTATGCTCAGGGATTTCAGGCCCAGAGCACCTATCAGCCCTCTCAGAATAATGTTCAGCAGTATGTACCAGGTTTGGGCAGAGGAGAGGCCACCAAAAACAAAAACCAAAAGCAAGGACAGCAACTGTGGCATCGCATGAAACGTAAGAGTTCTTTCCTCTGTGATGTAGCTGCAAATGCTTTTTCAACTAAATTAAATAGATGATGTATATATCTGTCAAATTTTATCTAGTTTTGTCTGCTTATTAATCCTTTTATATATTTGCCTTCATAGAGGCACCAGGGTCAGCATCTGTGAAGTTCAATATTCCCAAGAGGCCTTATCAGGTTCAGTGCTCCCCAGTTTCCAATCAGACTTTCCCTCCTAACGAGCAGCCCTCAGGTTTGAATCCTGCTCCTTCCTCCCCAGCTACTGCCAGTGCTGCACCTGGTAGTGCTCAAACAAGGTGAGAGCTGGTCTGTCTCTCTGAATGTCTTTAACCTGAATTTGTTTAACCTAAAGTTTTCGCTATAGGTTGTCTATGTAACTGACTGAAGTAACACTGTTGGTTGCCCAGTCGAGTTTTGGGAATTTTCATGTTTGCTGTTGCTCTTCTAAAATTAATTGGTATAAATAGTCTACAATAGGACAGACATAAAAGCTGCTTACATATATGCACTGCAAACCTGAACTTTTTCAGACATGACCTGTTGGAAATATTGTTTTGAACAAAAATAACTAAAACAAAGTCCCTTTAACCAGACGTTAAATGGAATTTGCCCTGCCAACCGCTTGGTACAAAGTCTGTGTCATGTTTATTTCAGCCGATGTGCAAACAGATTAAAGGTTTAATGTAACTGGTATAAGTCCAAAAGCAAATATTAATCAGTGACATGGATATGAATATATCAACCTGTTTGCTACAGTTCCACAACTGTGTTTATATCCTGCCCTGCAATACGTTTTGACCTGCCTTAGCTAATCATGATTATTATTAATTATTATTTTTTCTAACATGCTTCATTCCAGACCCCAAGACTGGCCCCAAGCAATGAAGGAATATGTTCAGCGCTGTTTTACAGCCTGTGAAACAGAGGAAGACAAAGATCGCACGGAAAAGGTGCTGAAGGAAGTCCTGCAGGACCGATTAAAGGACGGCTCTGCTTACACCATTGACTGGACTCGGGAGCCACTGCCAGAGTGAGTTTAGTGTTGGATGAGTGCGTACCTTGTGAAGGTCACTTACCTATAAGTTGTATTCAAACTACAGCTGATGAGCTGTGGTAAATGCACATACCTTAATTTGCAAAAATTTGTAAAAATCTTGTTTTAGTTGGGCATAAGAGGAATATAGTGAACTTTGCCTTGAACATTTTGGAACCCTTGTTTAAAGTATTGTCTTTACTTTAAATACGCATTAAGATTTATATCTTTGTGTGGTTGTTTTCTTTTGTAGACTAAAAGTCAAACAGTCTCGTTGGGAAGCAATCCAGACCCAGAGGACATCAGATAGCTCAATTAGCCGTGGTGGAAGCACAGTAGCTGCAGCTTCAAGAGGCAGGGGTGCTGGGCACAGACTGGGCCATTACAGGAATATATTTTCTCAAAGGAGTCCATCCTCTAGTTCCTCCCACTCCTCCTCCCGCTCCCCATCCCCATCCCATGGCCGAAACAGGGACCGTACCAACCAAAGGCACAGGCGAAGGTAAGAATCTCTCACACCTCCTCTTTGGTAACTCCACATGTTGAGTGTAAGTACTTAATAAATGTCTTGTTTCTCTCTGTGTCTAGTGACTCTGGCTCTCAATCAGACAGCAGCATCTCTAGTGACCTCCGACCTCAGCTCTCAAGACGAAATCAGAAAGGCGGTCGTGGCCGTGGCAATGATAGGGATAGAGGACGGGGTGGTGAGAGGGGAAGAGGAAGAGGGAAAGCCAACAGAGATAGACGGTAAATTAGTAATTTGTGTACACAAAAGCCATATTGAAATCTAGTCGTGCTCTTTCTGATTGATAATTTTGTAGTCTCACTATCAGAATTGATTTGCTAATGATGTTCACATGACTAGTAAATATAATACTTGACTTATTCTTTTATGAACAACTGCCCATTTGTAGCCTCTGTCATGGCAACAGCCTATAAAAATGTTTTTTACTTGTTTTCTCAGAAACATGGAAGAGTCTGCTGTTGGAAAGAAGAGGAAAGGAGGAAATGCTGGTCTGGACTTCCATGACCCCAATAGAGAAGCCAAAAAGCAGAGCAGAGCAGCTCGATTTCATAAGCAGCTGCGTTCAGAACCCTTGGTTCTCTCCATAAATGCCCTGGACCTTCCCGATGGCACACAGGAGGGCCTCAGCTGGGAGGACTGCCCTATTGTGGGAACATGTCAGGACATCACTAAGCCCTACCTAAGACTTACTTGCGCTCCTGATCCCTCTACTGTGCGCCCTGTGCATGTAAGTTTACATTTTTTCCGTTGTAAGAAGTGAAGAATTGTATGAAATAGATGATGACCTACACTATGTTTTGGTTGTACATCACACATCAAGATTCAACGCTTTGAACTGTAATTAGTTATGACCTCCCTCAGGTGCTTAGAAAGTCCCTGCAGTCTGTAAAAGCCCACTGGAAATCAAACCAAGACTACGCTTATGCCTGTGAACAGATGAAGTCAATTCGACAAGACCTAACGGTTGGTAATCGTCACATAGGCTTCTTTGTGCCGCTGATGTTAATGTTTATCTGATTGCGTTGTTTTGTTTTATTAACTTGTTTTTTCTCTTTTGATCTGTCAAATCTAGGTCCAGGGAGTTCGAACTGACTTCACAGTGGAAGTGTACGAGTGTCATGCACGTATTGCTCTTGAAAAGGTGGGTGTCTTGATTCCAGAGTTGCAATAGCTAAAGTTTGTATATTTAAAATGATTGTTCTGTTTAGGGAGACCATGAAGAGTTCAATCAGTGCCAGACCCAGCTGAAGGCCCTGTATAAGGAAAATCCCTCGGAGAACATTGGAGAGTTCACAGCATATAGATTCCTGTATTACATCTTCACAAAAAACTCTGGAGGTAGGCCCAGATTGATTTATTGAGTGGCTCTGTGACATCACATATGTATTGTTACACTGTTTTCCAGCCATATATTTTGAACCTTGACATTCATCTTCCTTTGCAGACCTGACCACTGAGTTGGTGTACCTGACCCCTGCACTGCGGGCAGATGACTGTGTGGCTCATGCCCTTGCACTCCGAGCTGCATGGGCATTAGGAAACTATCACCGTTTCTTTAAGCTGTACCTTGAAGCCCCCCGTATGGCTTCTTACCTCATTGACAAGTTTGTAGAGAGGGAAAGAAAGGTTGCTCTTCAGGCCATCGTCAAAACGTAAGTTATGTACTGAAAGATGTATATTTAATTTTCATTTGTCATAGATTGTGCTGACCCTGTATTTCTCTCTCTTTTCTTTTCTGTCTGCAGGTTCAGGCCTGACTTGCCAGTTCAATATGTTCAGTCCACTTTGGGCTTCCCTTGTTTAGACTCCTGTATGACCTTCCTAACTGGTCTAGGTGTCACCTTCACCCCCTCTGACCCCTTAAAGATAGACTGTAAAACCAGCACTGCATGTTTGGCTGCCTCCTGAGTGGGTGGGGAATAGCACAATTTAGGGAGTCACTAATAGACCTTGATCACTACAGATTCAATGCACTGCACTTCAGACACCTCCATCACTTTGGATAGAGTAGTGGCAGGTCAGTGCTCATACAAGAACCACATAAAAAGATCTGTGCTAGCATACTTAGCTGAGTAACAGATTTCAGAAGTCAGCTGCAGTTATCTGATACTTGGATCAGAAGTGCTCTAAATATGAGGGAGAAATTGGCACCCATAGCTATTGTATGTTAACCTATTGCCCAAGTGGTTTCACTAAACTTGCCACACCAATGAGTAAATAGTTACAATTTCAGATCATTATAAAATATCAGCCACTGGAGGACAAAAAGTTACAGGGAGGCCCCCCACCCCCAATCCCCGGTTCCTGTTCCTTTACGACCATCAGATGTCAAAGCTAACAGTGTTCTGTTATGTTTTTTCCTTCCTCAAGTCAGCAGCTACAAGACCTGAAGATTCAAGCCTTGTCAGTCAAAAGGGAGACACACAGCTCTTCAAGTCACAGCTCCAGCGCCGTGGTTCGAAGTCAAGCCTAAGGAGTCAGGTCAACTTTCCATTATACACTTAAGAGACTTAAGATGATGAAACAAGGAGATGGCAGTTTGAAAAAACGTGGTGGTTTGTATGTCCTGTCTGGCATCCCGTTTTCCTTGTGAATCTAAAACTGGCCGTTCACCCTGTCTTCGTCACCAACCACAGCCTTTGAAAGCAATGGACTAAAGCTGAAAGTCTCCCTATCTTTAATAAGTACTATTCATCAACTATCCAAGTTATGAGATGGTTAGGCAGTATTGAGTAGAAGTCGCAACCTGAGGATCATTGACTTTGTGTACGAGAAATGATGCAGGCAAGTGTCTTCATCAAAATTAATTCTTCACTCCTTCGTATGCTGGAAGTTAAGCTCCATCTCCTGAATCAAAGCAGCAAGAGGTTCCTGCCAGCACCTGGAATCCAACCCAGCAATGTGCAGTAATGACGACCGTCTTAACTTCACCAGCGTCAACGCAACAGAAACAGGCAGCTAAGCCACCGCCGTGAAGTACAGCTGTAATTGAAGTTGTGGGAATCATGCTGCTTCATAAAGGAATAGCAACGAGTGGTTTGTATGCTACGTCTAGCTTCTCTGGAAGGAGGCGGAAATAGTTGCAGTCAGTTTCATGTGAATTTACAGGTTGCTGTTGGACAAATTAACAACAAATTTGACACCAGTCGCTGAAAATCAAAACGTTTTACTGTGTACTGCTGTTTAAATGTCAAAATATTGATAACAGAAGAGTTTTAAACAGAGGTACACAGCTGTTAAATTAAGGGGCGATGAACACAGCCTTAGGTGGTTAGGAAAAGTTCTGCACTTTCTAAATTGGCAGGCGTTAGTTCGAAAATGCATCCATAACACCCTTTGCTTTCCAGATCATCGTATAACATGGGTCCTCAAATTGAATGTTTGTGCTGAGATTGAAAACGCAGATTTGTTCTTCATGAGTTCATATTTTTAACAGTGTTAATACCAGAGTAGAAGCGTTGAGACCAAGGTGTTTGAAGTCTGTGGTGTAACTGACCAGAGCAGACGTGGATGCATGCATGCTGTACTATTTACACGCTTGTCTAATGTATATATTGTACGATATTGATTTCTTTTCAGTTAGTGTGTAGGTTTTGTTTTTGTTTTTTCGCACATGGGTAAGTGTATATTAATTTTTTTTTCTTGAATATCCCGAATCTCTTAGACCATGTGTATATGTAAACTTAAATGTAGACAGGTCTGAATTGGATTGTGTGCAATGCTTTCATCAGTCAGCGAAAGTCAAAAGTTGATAACTGCCAGGAGTAGGCTACATTCCTGTTGCCTTTGGCAAAAAGTCTCAGACTTTGGCAAATTGTCATGCCCAGATCTGATTTATATGAAACATGCTTTGTAAAATGTTTCTTCTGGTTTTGCAGAAGCGTTAGAGATTTCTATCAGGCTGCCATGCTTGTTAAAACCTGGATTTGTTTACCAACATAGTTTCCAATGACAGTGATCTCAACATGTTTTCTTTCTTCCCCCTTCATCTACCTGATCCCCTCTCTTCTTTGCTGCCCCTCCCCCTCACTCCTGAAACCTTTCTCTCACACACCACCAGACTTCTCATTCTTCAGCTCATACTACTGCTGCATTGCAGGAGCACAGTGATGATAACTGGGCGAATCTCCTCCTGACGCCAGCCGGAGAGGGTGAACTGTGAGCAATCCATGTCTGGTTTTGACCTACTCAAGTTGAAGCCATACAGCTGATTAAACACATGGGAGCCTCACTTAAATATGCGGAAAATCAATCTGCCGCTGATGTGATTTGCTGCTAACCAAAAGAATTCAAAATGTTTCTATGTGCAACATCATGACCTGTTTAATATGATGTGTAGTAATTGACAATGTTCTGCTCTTCTGTTTGTCCAGATGTATTTGTGCATCTTTGCTGGTAATTTTTTTTTCCTTACACAATATTTATTATCAGTAGCCATTTTGCTGGATCAGTCAGAGTTGTATATGAAAATCTAGTTTTGGATCTAATATCCAAAACTGTATCTAAAATGTGTCTGGACATACAGAACATATTGTTCATTCAAAATCCATCTTCATGTTAAAATTTTCTCAGTATTTAGAGAAATGAGATAATAAGTGCTGGTGTGTGCTCCCATGCTAAAAATAACCTTTGGTATTTTCAGATGTGTTAGGCCTGTTGTTTTTTGTTTCCTTAGGTTTGTATAAATATAAACTTTTTACACACGATTCAAGCGTGTACGTCTGATGTCTCAGGTTGAAACAGATCAGGATGTATACTTGATCATTGTTATTTCTGTTAAGTGGAATGTTTACCACAGAAAACTAACAATACATAAATTCACTGGATTCACACCCGTTTTCCCCTCTGATGCCTAAAGTCATGTTTTCAGTATTTTTTGCTCCCATCTTGCTGTATATCTCCCATCAGTCTATGTAAGTCTTTCTTGATATTTGACACTGGAAGACCTCCCATGACCCTCACTTCAGCTGTGTTCCTTTTACTCCCATTTCCCTTTTTAACTTGTCTCCATTTAAGTTTATTCTGTCTCTCTTCCTCACTCTCTTTCCTTCTCCTCGCATGTTATCCCACAGATCTCTAACCAGTATTTGTTCTACTCTCATTCTTCTCTTTTCCTTTCAATGTTGATTTTTTTTTTTGTGGCTGTTTGCCATGTGCCCCTAGTCACACTCACTAGTAAGTATTGTATTGTCTGTAATGCTTCAATAGTTTATGTTGCAGCAAACTAACAACTGAAGCTCCCTGTCTCTATTGTCTCTTGCCTCTACAGATCTGAAAAGATAAACTGCCATTTTGTAAATATTGTGTACATGTCTTTTGAAAAAAATAATTAAAAAAAATAAAGGGCACACAGTGTGACAGTATTTATATCTAATGAGCTAAATAAATACAAAATAAGAAACAATATATTTTTCGAATAGAGGAATGAGGCCACAGGACTTAGAAGTCACATTTTGTGTAGAGAGTTTATTGTGTGGAATGAGGCAGCTGTAACACTGTAGGACTGTGGTCTGTTCAGTTGTCATACTGAAGCTGTTTCCTGCCAAAGCTTCCTTTGTACAGCTTTGATCAGATCAGTGAAAAGTGTGGGTCTGAAGCCATTGAATGGAGGTGGAAAAAAGATTAGTTCAGACGAGCTTAAGGAAGATGACAGAAAACAAACAGAAGAATGATGTCTAAAACTACAATTAGTAAAAATGGAGGAAAAAGGAGGACTGGGCTCATGCAGTTAATCCTTAAAAGATGAAGTAAAGCATAAAGGTACAAACAGCCATGAAATAATTTAGAATGTGCATATAAAAGGAAACATTCTAAGAAAACCTCTATCCTCAAATGAATCCCTTTTCTTCAAATTGAATAACATCAGCTACAAATGATATTTTGTTAAAGACTATGTAACCACATGACACCGGTAAAGACAAACAGAACATTCAACAATATGAGATGTATAATCCCTAATCTATTAAAAAAGTTCTGTTATTGTGCATTTTCAGTTTTTCATGAAATGTTGTCTGGCTGTCTACACAGAGAAATAGAAGACAAGGTTAGAGAAAGAGAAAGTGGATGTGAAAGCAATAGAACAAAAACTCATGAAAGAGAAATGGAAAAAAAAGATAAAGTTGAGCTGTAAAACTAGCAGAAGTTAGCATAATAATTGAAATGCAAAGGGGAAAAAAAGCTAATGTGTGATATCCTCCTAGGACCCAGCCCACTGACTTTGTCCTCACATATTCTTTCAAGTAATTCAATAAAATCCTGCTAAATAATAAAAGAGTAATAAATAATTAAAATATACATTTAAAAAGACTAAAGTGTGAGATGTTTCTTTGATTTTGATTTTAGAAAGAAATGTGAAAGAAAAAGAAATTGGAAGACAGTTATTTTTCTTGGGTCCCAGGAGGATAAGAAAATAAAGCAAAACCTAAATAATGTACGAGAGCAGAGGAGAGAGAATGAAAAGAGAAAGTTACAAGCAATAGATATTCACTCAGAGAGGAAAGATACTCAAAGAAAAGTTAAAGAGCAGGAAAAAAAGGTTACTATGAAAAATAGGTAAAACTCTACCAAAGAAAGTTATAAAAGAAGTGAACTAAACTACCAGTTTACAGAGATTACATATAGTGGAGGAGAGAGTCAGACTGGATTTCATGTCTGTGTATGTTTTCTAAAATGATAGAGAATGACAGAAAGGAGAGAAATGACAGAAGGAAATAAGAAAGAAGTAAGGCACTACACACAAAGAGTGGGAAAGAAAAATATATTGGAAGTAGATAGGGAAAGCAGGATATAGAAAAAGAAAGTTTAAAAAAAAACAGTGGGAAAGTGGATGTGTTAGTGAAGTCTAATCTAATGTAATGAGATGACTGTCCTATGGCTTGTTTAGCATGAAAAACAGGACAGGCTGGAAAATGACCAGATCCAATGAAAAGACAGAGAAAAGGAAGAGCGGGAAAACGGTTTTATTAAGAGGTAAAAGTCAAGCTCAGCGAGAGGCATCAGAAACAAAGAAACGCAAAACAAGGAGAAATTATTGATCAGCCAAAGTCGAGACGTGAGAAAAGAGAAAAGAGAGAAAACAGGAAATTTCAGCCCAAGAGAAAAGAGTGGAACAAAGCAACATTAGACAAAGAAGAGAACTGAATAGAATAAAAGTATTGCACAGTGGGGTGCTACAGCAGAATCACTGAAACCCTACACTTTTTGTTTGAAAGCCAACAACAAAGGATTTGCTTTGTACTTCAGTTCCCAGCTGAGGTTTGAAAGCAACACTGAAAAAGTCAAACCTCCCCTGATGAGAACAGGCAAAATAATAATGTACAGTATGTATTGGAGAGAAAAGTAGAAACAGGCATCAGGCTCATCAGGTAGAGAGGTACAGAGCCACAGAGACAGAAAACTACTGAGCTGGGACCAAGTGACAAGGGGGAAAAATGCTCTGCAGAATCAAAGGGAAGAAACAGAGAAAACTAATAATGGCAGGTGGGTGAAAAGCTAAAATGTATGAGAGGTAGATTGTTAGAGAAGGCAAAACAGGAAAGGAAATTCCAACTGCATCCAGACAAACATTACTTCTGTGTTTGTTTGTTTGTTGTGCGATGATGATACCGGTGTCACAGCTGTCTCAGTGTCACTGCATAACTTCACTCGTATGCTCATACACACACACACACACACATAACACACACGCACACGACACACTCAAACATAGGTGTTGTAAATAACTGTCATTGAAAAAAATAAAAATAAAATCATCATTTAACATTGTACAAAATGTTCTTTGTACAGTTTGACCCGTGAAAACTTGACCAATCCCAGACATGAGTCACAAAAACAAAAGCTTTCTCACAGTATTTTCCACCAGCTACCACATCAGTCCTGTTATAACCAACATTAATACTCTAATCCGTTAAAGGCTTTAAGCAACTGTCTACATATATATATATTACATAACATCTTCTGTGTGCTAAGTTGTCTTCATGGCGAGCAACCGGTTCCTACAGTATTTACAACGTCAGTCTGTTTAGTCTCTCAGGGAGAGGTTGTAATGGGGACAGGAGGTAAAACCATTTCCACATTTAGTTTAAGGATCTCACAACCCGTCCTGCAGCGTCCATGGATCAGCCAACCCCAGAGTTCAAGAGAAACAGCCCCCCCTACCCGGACCTCCCTCCGCCGGGTGACTCAGTACGGGGTGAAGCGGTTGTATCCTCCTCTGTACAAACTGGCCTGGTGACAGAAGCAGTACGCCAGGTGTCAGCACAGATGGACCAGTGTGGCTTTCGTTCAGTGGCTGTGTGTGTTTTGACTCAACTCACCATTGTACCAACTCCATATGTTGTTGTTGGTCCAACTGAGTGGTGGTAGGGGTCTGCAGCTGCGGTGTACACCCGGCCATATCTGAACAGAAACATGAAGGAAGCAGGATGATCACACGACCGCGATCAGTGTTTTTTTTCCCCACTCACAAATACGAAATAGAATCAATTACAGTTTTTTTAATAAACAATCACATCAGACAGTAAAAGACTGATAACAGACCCTCAACACATTTCAGCATTACATTTCCTTATTTACTATTTTTCATGGCAAATACCAATACTTATTAATCTGGTGATAATATATCACTGCAATGATATAGCATTAGTATAAGTTTGTTGAGAAGGACCCCTTTAATTTGTTTTTCGATTGAGTCATACATAATAGCAAGATGATCTTGTCCGTGCACTATTATCTATAATGCCTCAAGCATATTCGGACATGTCCAATTGATAACTGATGTTGATCTGCCTACCCATCACTGTAGGTCGCTGTAGCAGCAGATGCTGATTGAGCCACTCTGTACGCTGTGGGGTAGCCTCCCTGAATAGAAATAAATATCGTTAGAGAGAACAGAGAAATGTAGCTAATATTAAAGAGCGCTGGGTTAGACACGTACATAGACCTCTGCTCCATACAGTCCATCCTGATACACCACCCTGAGAAAGATCAATGACAAGAGGAGGGTAAGTGTTTTGCAGTGAGTTAAGTGAATGGGGATCTGGCACGGGGACTTGGAAACAGACACGCCTACCCAGGGTAGGCGGGTACAGCAGCGGGTGTGGCTGCGGCAGAGCGAATCGTGTTGTAGACGGCTCGACCTCGACCGCGCAGAGCGGATCCCCTGTAGGCCAAGGTGGGAGTTGCTACGGGGTACGGGAAACTGGCAACTTAAGAAATCAGAGGAGACAAGAACAGTTAGCATTAATTGTTTTTATATATATATATATATATATATATACGTATATATAAAATTTATTTATTTATTTATTTATTTATTTTTCCTCGACTCATAAGAATCATACATCATGAGGTGTACTACCTGTGTAGAGCTCCGGGGCATACATAGCTCCCATAACAGGGTTGATCTTCCACCCAGTAGCTGCACAGAAGAAGGAAAAACATCTCAGTCTCTTTCTGTCCCAGCTGTTGTGACGGGGAAGGAATTCGAAATATTTCTTACTTGAAATCTCGCCATTCACAAGAGGCGTCTGCGGCTTCTTCGTCACTACTCTCGCAGTGGCATTATTAACCTGTGGAGACCAAAACAAGAGGAAAAACCCGTGATAAGAGACACGCTGGATATTATTATTGATTTGCAGACCTGCAAACAGTGGCGAATTCTCACGCACCTCAATCTTTCTCCCTTCCACAATTGTCCCGTTTAGCTTCTCTCGTGCTCGGTCAGCCTCAGTTGCACTCTCGAAGGTGACGAATCCAAAGCCCTTCAAATGTGTGTGGTCATATTGTTGTTATATTATTTTTGCATGCGCTTTTCTTTTGCATGTAATAATGTCTCTGTGGGACTCACCTTGGAACCCCTCTCATTGAAGATAATTTCTACATCCAGGATCTTGCCAAATTGCTGCATTAGACGAACAGATTTTTTTCAGCATGACAGTATTTAAATGAATATGAAACAGACATAGTTTATGTATCACTCTGATACATGTAGAGTGGGATAATACTAGAACTTCATACCCCAAACATCTGGCGGAGGTCTGGGTCTCTGAAGCGGAAGGGGATGTTGGAGACGTGGAGACGTTTTGGTTGGGCCTTACCTGACCCCTCCTCGTCACTTCCACTTCCCGCACCGCCCCCTGATGACACGGACACGCTCAGAGACTGGGGGTCAGAGGTCACAGGGGCCAAGGCATCCTCCTGACAGTGTTTAAGTATGAAACAGGAGGACAGGAGAGGATGAGGACAAAAAGAAAGGGGATGTGAAAGACAGAAAGATGAGAAAGATGGGAACACGAACAAATAGGATGAGACAGGGGTGAAGAAAAACAGGGGGAGGAGGGCATCAGTAGAAAAGCAAAAGGAGGAAGAGGGAAAAAATGATGTAGTCAATTAATCTGGCAACATGTCTCAGATCATTTCTGTTGTGCATAAGCATCACATGGCATTAGGCAAAGACATTTTTTATGAAGTCAAGTGATCCAAACCAAAAATCAAAAAGCATTCAGCAACCAGTGATCCTTCTCAGGCAAATGTGAGGAGGCGTGAAAAGGGCTCCATTTTAGTGCGGCGTCTTCAAGTTCATGCCTGTTGGAGAGTTGCTAAAGACTAATGCACTAAACACTACCTATAAAGATTAAAGAGCGATATCTGACACTGAAACAGCTGCAGACAGAGTTACAGGAAATAAAGTTAAAGTATGTAAACAAGAGAGGCTGTAATCTCTAAGCACTTTTATCATCTATACAGTTACAATAATCTATAAAACATCAAATATAATTAATATGAGTACATGGTAATATTATAACCAATTAATCCTGTCTCATGCACAAAAAACTATTGAATGACTAATGAGCCAAAATCAAAACATTCACTATCCCACAATGCACCACGATGCTAGTGTGTGCGAGTGTAAAGGTATGTGTTGGTAAAACACAGCGGAAACAAAGTTAACTCATTTTAAGACAAATGAAATGAGTCCAGACAAGAATATGAGAATAGAACAGAAAAGAAAGGCAACAGGAAAATTACAGTGAGCTTCAGCAAAGTGAGAACAAGAGCAAAAAATAAAAAACAAACAAACTGAAAAGCATTTTTACTGGAGGAAGTGCTGATATGTGAAAATGGAAACTGAAATGGAAATAAAGAGTTGCAGTCCCATGACTTGAGTATTAGCATTCTAGTACCAAGAGGCAGTGGAGAGGCCTCAGTGCAGCAGTGAAAGGTCAAATTCAACTAAAGTGAACAAGGCAAAGACGGCGCGCCAAAAGCTTGAATAAGAGGAGGTGATGGAGGATTGGGGGGTGGAGGGCCAAAGGGCCAGAGATATAAACAAAAAGTTCCACAAGGGTCAGTGTGGGGTCACGGTGCTGCTTTTCTGCCAGAGGTTAAAGGTCATTTGTCAAGGGACATAATTAATCAGTGGGATTTAACAGAGACATATTCAGAGAGGGGAGCATTTTCCAAACATTAACGCACACAGGCCACTGTGTTACACTACTCTGGCTGGCTGCAGGTAACTACAGTAGACAGCACAACATTACATCCACCCACATACACACCACACAGACACAGGCTGGAGTGGAGGGGGAGAGGGGGGAGACAGGAAAAGAGGGTTGAGTTGGGCAGTGGTGTCAAGTCACGATGCAGATTTGTGTTTTTGGACCTGAGCGACATCTCAGAGGGGAGAAAGGGGGTCATCTGGTCAGCCTCCCCCTTTTAAACCTTTTAAACCTCCGTGGCGATGTCTCAACTTTCCCCCACGAAAATCAGCACGGACCCAAGTATGTCAGGGGCTCTAGTAATAAAATATATAGATGAGGCCACAAAACACCATTTATGAGATGAGGAAGAGAGATGTGCTGCAGCGGCAGGGTGCAGAGGCGACCTGCCACACACAGATCAGACTAAACACATCTGGATTTACCAGAGTGGATGTTTTCATGCCTGGAGGAGGTTTGTTTAGTGCATGTCATATCCTAAAGTCCAAAAAAAAAAAAAAAAACAGGAAAAAAGAAAAAGTAAACTACTCAAACTACTAGAGTTTTTCAGTCTTATTTTGATGAAAAAAATGAATTAACAATTATTTCCAAATAATTGTTAAAGATTAAATTAATAGTGTATTTTTCCAATTAACTAGTAATGAGCACATTACAATGGAAAGTCAAATATGTTTTCATTCAGTTCCTGTACTGCAATAACTAATTCATTCATTTAAAAAAAATAAATATTAATTTATTTTATAAAGCTAAGCAAAGTACCTCTACAGGATTTAAGTACAGTAGTTGTATATGTACTAAGTTACTTCCCTCAACTGCAATTAGAGACATTTGTACTGTCAGATTCTCAAACACACTCTGGAACAAAAACATCAAACGTAATGATTCAGTTATGATTATACCTCACTGACATGTAAGAACATATGACAAGATTAATTCCTTTTATAACATTTGTCAGACATTTGAACCCAACAAAATAAAGCACATCATTTTTAAATCATCAACATGAGTATCAACCCAAACTATCACAGCCTTGGTCTTGAAAGGCAATCTGTTTTATTGGCAGCTAAATAAGACACAAGGGAAAAGGAAAAGTGGGGATTAATTTTCAACAACAACCCCCCCCCCACCCCCACCCCCTCGTCAGCTGCCCCCACCTCCCCCCATCTTCACTGCACTGAGCGTGAGCAGCATTCCCATACATGGATGTAACAGTGGAGGTGGGGCTCTAAATATAGAAGGAAACTCTATCTGGAAATGTTCCTCTGATAGGCCGTATGGATGAACTACCTTTCACAGCAGGTTTTCTTGTCACATTAACTTCTGGAAGATCATATTCTATTATGACATGAAGTTCTTGTCATCGTTTGAATTCCATCAACAGCTGCCCTTACCGTGTTACTGGACGTCAGAGTCTCGGCCCCCTCGTGCTGAGGCCCCTGATAGACTCTGAGTTGGGGATGTTCGGGGTACTCTGCACCGGGATGTGCAGAGCTAAAGTCGAGAGGTGGCAGTCTGCCCGCAGATGTTGGCGGGCCTTGACCTGGCGGGGGGTAGGAGGGAGGCGGGGCATAGACCTGAGGTAGGGCAGGGTCGCCGCTGCCAGGGCCGGCCTCCTGGGTGGCAGCTCCCTGCGGAGGGGTGGGAGAAGGGATAAGAAGAGTATGAGTGGTATAAACAAACTAACATTATAGCAAAGGTTTAGAGTTTGAAAATCCATTACAATGGAAAGTCAAATATGTTTTCATTCAGTTCCTGTATTGCAATAACTAATTCATTCATTTAAAAAAAAAAAAAAATTATTTTATAAAGCTAAGCAAAGTACCTCTACAGGATTTAAGTACAGTAGTTGTATATGTACTTAGTTACTTCCCTCAACTGCAATTAGAGACATTTGTATTGTCAGATTCTCAAACACACTCTGGAACAAAAACATCAAACGTAATGATTCAGTTATGATTATACCTTACTGACATGTAAGAACATATGACAAGATTAATTCCATTTATAACATTTGTCAGACATTTGAACCCAACAAAATAAAGCACATCATTTTAAAATCATCAACATGAGTATCAACCCAAACGATCTGTTTTATTGGCAGCTAAATAAGACACAGGGGAAAAGGAAAAGTGGGGATTCATTTTCAACAACAACCCCCCCCCCCCCCCCCCCCCCCTTCAGCTGCCCCCACCTCCCCCCATCTTCACTGCACTGGGTGTGAGCAGCATTCCCATACATGGATGTAACAGTGGAGGTGGGGCTCTAAATATAGAAGGAAACTCTATCTGGAAATGTTCCTCTGATAGGCCGTATGGATGAACTACCTTTCACAGCAGGTTTTCTTGTCACATTAACTTCTGGAAGATCATATTCTATTATGACATGAAGTTCTTGTCATCGTTTGAATTCCATCAACAGCTGCCCTTACCGTGTTACTGGACGTCAGAGTCTCGGCCCCCTCGTGCTGAGGCCCCTGATAGACTCTGAGTTGGGGATGTTCGGGGTACTCTGCACCGGGATGTGCAGAGCTAAAGTCGAGAGGTGGCAGTCTGCCCGCAGATGTTGGCGGGCCTTGACCTGGCGGGGGGTAGGAGGGAGGCGGGGCATAGACCTGAGGTAGGGCAGGGTCGCCGCTGCCAGGGCCGGCCTCCTGGGTGGCAGCTCCCTGCGGAGGGGTGGGAGAAGGGATAAGAAGAGTATGAGTGGTATAAACAAACTAACATTATAGCAAAGGTTTAGAGTTTGAAAATCAAGTTTGATATTTTCATGAATAAACATACCACCATGACAAGTGAATGAATGTGGAAGCCCAACACACACAGGGCCCACTTTGGTTTGTTTGGATTGTGACACTTAATATGGACAGTTGAAAGGCGTTGAGTTTTGGGACTTGGTGCTTTTTCAAAAAGCTTGAATTTCCTCTTTAGAAACAATTAACAATTAATGATAAACAGAAAATAAATAACCAACTCGTTTGATAAATTACTGTTAATCTGTCACTGCATTCAATTAAATTACTCAAATATTCCCTGATCCCACTCAAGTTTGTATTATTGTAAATAAACTTTTCTTCAGATTTTTGAGTAGATACTTAAATATAATTGCTTTTTTTTTTTTATTAGTTTTTAAGATTTTTACATATAATCAGCCAGTTACTGAAAGGGCAATAGTTAGATCAATATAGCCAATATTAATAATCCTAATATCAGCTACGCGAGGGCTTCAGGTATAACACTAAGACAGAAACACAGATGTTAGTACACGAGAGAACAGACCCAAACTGTACACAGCAACAGATAAACAATCATCCCATACAGCCTCAGTGCAAAAGTGAATCTCCAGGATAGTAACTAGAAGCATTGTCTTACCCCTTTACTGCATTCCTCAATCTCTGAAGCATTGTCCGACAACAGCCGCATGTTATAACGCCAGCTGACCACCCGCCCACTGCACTAGAAGGTCCACTCAGCCACCAATCAAATCAAATGATTGCCAGAGCAACAGGGACCTGGAGGCTACGCCAGCTGTGGTCATCTGCAACTGTCAATCACCGCATTATCCCCCACCCACCACCGGCCTTTACGCTACACACGAATGACTAATAACACACGCACACACACTAAACCCAGACTGCAGACTGAGGTCTTGCCCAAGGATGATATATTTACAAATGTAAATACTTCTTCAGTTGCATAACAGTATGTATAGTGTTCCCTCTAAGAATATCATGTTTCATTACTTTACATGAGAGACATTTTTTACACCACTGCATCTGACCACATCTCGGCATTAATAGTATGTTGACGTGTTTAGTTGCCTGACAAATAGCTGAGGATTTTACTTACTGTATGTTGCTGATTGATGAATCTATTATTTTGAGTGTGGATATTTGTGACTTCTTATTCAAATATTAAAGAATTATAAATTGTACTTTGATCTACAACAACATGTTATCAAATTTTACAGGACAATATAGTAGGTAGTGTAACCGCTGCATTATTTGGAATTACTGGTATTTTTACTATTTTGCTTTTGTATCTTATGACGTTGTGTAACTTTATGATGTTGTGTAACTTTATGATGTTGTGTAACTTGTGTGGCTGATCTTTTAGATCTTTTGCACGCTGAACAACTTCTATAACCAACTTCAACGACAACTTCTAACTATATAACTATATATGAGGAGAGAAGAAATGATTCAGCCTGTAGGGACATATACAATCATTAAAGGTCAAAATTATATATATATATGTGTGTGTGTGTGTGTGTGTGTGTGTGTGTGTGTGTGTGTGTGTGTGTGTGTGTGTGTGTATATGTATGTAGGACACATTTGAAATAGAAATAAGCTGAAATAGATTTTTCTTCCTGTTTCGTGTGTTGTCATATTTTTTTTCCTGGAGCTCACAGTGTACCAGATTAATCTTCCTGGCTGTGACTCAAACCTTGCTGTGTCTCAGTTTAGTCATTCACTGGCAGCCTGCATGATCTCGCTGGATAATGTTTCCAACACTAACTTTGGTCTGTAGCATATTTATCTCAAGAAATAAACCATGTCTGACTGTCTGGACCCCCTCTCTGATAAACAGTAACAACAGAGGGCAGATAACACAGTCTGTTAGATATCAGTGTCTGCTCTTTTTTTTTTATTCCTGCTGACAGTTGTTTCCGGCGTCTGTGCCTGATGCTGTATCACTGCGTCAGCAGACACCATGTCCCCTTCTCCTGCTCCTCGCAGGCTTTTTCTGATTTCCATTTGTTCCCTGTTTCTCTCGTCTCCCTCCTCAGCTGTCAGCTCGCGGTCAGAGGTCAACGGCTCTGTGCCAGGTGCCTGCTGGGACAGCTGCCACAGGATTTACAGACAGACAACCCTGACTGCAGATGTGGCTTTTTACTGCCGACCAAGTTACAATGCCAGTAACACAGATCCTATTCAGTAAATCTAAGGATTCAGATTTCTATGTTTCCTTTCACCAATTCTCCATTTGGGTTCCTTAAATGTTTTTTTTTTTCACTTTTATTATAACAAGACTGCTTGATAATTGGTTGATCCGTTAGCATACTCCAATTTCCTAAAATAATATACTTCACTCATGCAACTCATTGTCATCAAGGCACACTTGATCCTTAAAACCACTGTGTTTCATAAAAATAGAAAGTAAAAATAAGAAAGTAACTGAAACCTTTTAATGTATTTTACAGTGCATGTGCGTTTTTAAGAGAAGTGTTTCCCTCCAAAGTTAATGTAAAAATCAGGATGTTTTCATAAACAGCTGAAGCCTGATCCCTGACCTGCTTGTTCTTACATACTACAGTTTTTATTATTTTTGTATATGTTTAATTATTTTTGTATGTATAGGACAGATAATATAAACATAATCCACTCTTGACAGGAAGTTGGCTTTGAATTTATATCTTGTGTTGGATACGGTCACGTCCAAAGAATATTTTGTTATTGTCCCCTGTTTTCTCAAGTTTCCTAAATATATCTGTACTTGTCAAGAATAGAGTATTATGTGGAGACTGGTTGTACATAAAATGTGAATGTGGAAAAGCAAACATAAGTGCGCTAGAGGCAGTTGCCTCACCAACTGAAGTATAGTTGACTGAAGAAAACAAGATAGGTGACAATATCTCCTCCTGTGATTATCTGCTTAGGAGAGGACGGCTAAAAATACAGCTGGTGTGAAGCAGAGAGACAAGGTAGAGAGATACCAGATCCATTGTGGCTTTACTGGTATGTCAGGGACACTTACACACACACACACACACACACACACATACACAACACACACACAAATATATATATATAGTTGTACACGTGTACAGTCTGTCGCATCAACGAGACAAATGAAACAAACGTAACCATCACATATCTTTAGTCGTGAATAAATAAATTATTTCACACTCAGCGGACTTTGTTCGCCTCCAATCAGGCCGTCCTGTAATCTCCTCTGCAAATGTAATGTTAAGTCACTGTTAAGCAATACGTGAACTAAATATAAAAAGTGACTCCCTGACACAAGGAAATATGGCCTGTTTTCTTTTTCGTTCTCAATTAAATGTTTTCCTCCTCACTGCGATTGTGCTGTATTGATACTTCATTGGCAATGATTGACATTGATTTCAAATACACAATAAGAATTGTTCAGATATAGAAGGATTAGTTGACTGGTGAAATACAAAAGACCTGATGAAATCATCAGGCCGTTTGATGATGATTACTCATTAAGATGTATGTATGTAAAATGTAAATGTATGTAAAAGATACATTTGCTTATTTTCTTAATTGTCTTTACTAGTTACAGTTAATTGCAAATGGCACATTAATTGAAAAAAAAGTTTGGTTGTCTCCTTGACTCATTCAACTATAGATTTTGTTGAAATTTTGATTTATGCAATGGCACGTCCAGTTTCTTACTTCCAGTCCCTGAGACTCCAAATCTCCCAGGCGCCTGACCAGCTGGACCTTTAACAATCCCAGGCTTGCTAAGATAAACACTGAAGTGTTTAAGAGCAAATGAAGGAGGGTTTTTACCTGAACTATGCTGGGGTAGCATGAGGTTGTCTGTGGGTAGACAGGCAGTCCGTAAGGCTGGAGGATCACAGTGGGTGAGGAAAGCATAGCCCAAAAACTACGCACAAGGAGGCAGGGAAGAGTGGAAGATGGGAGGAAGAGGAAAAGGAGAGCAGGGGAAAGGAAGGATTGATATGCACACAGGAGAGCAGCCAATAAGGATGGAAAAAAAAACAGAAGAAAAATCCCAACAGGAGAAAACACAAGATCCAAGTAGGTGAAGGCAAAAACGATGAAGACTTTGTATAACCTCTCAGGTGCGGTGCGTGGAAAATACAAAGACAATTCCACAAAGCGATCAGTGTCCAGTCAGGAGAATACAGGATATAGATCAGTGAAAGCCAGTGGGCTTCTGTGTGTCCATCAGTTGATCATGCAGCCTGACAGACAGAAACACATGGTCAGGGTCCCATTTCAAAGTTTTATAAATAGTCACCCATGTCCTTCTGTATGAGTTCACCACCTTACCTCCCTCACTCTCACACACTTTGCCAGGAAAGCTTTCTCACCTCTTGTTTTTCTTCATGTTTCCAATCAGTGGGAGAAATAAACTTTCTTGAACTCCAAACATGTTACGTGGCCTGAAGCTATAAACTGCTATTTTCAGTCTACTAGCTTAGAGTTTAATTTTATTTTTATAAACGTCAGAATATTCAGCATATTTATATTAGACATAAGTGACAAACGTTTGAAGCTCGCACTATAGTTTAGGTGCAATACCGCTACAATTTTGACCAACAGAGGGCGAAAGCTGTGACTTTCTCACTTCCGTTCGGGCACAGCGGCATGATGGGATACGTAGTCTGTGCGTCAGGCCTATAAAATAAATGGAACTTCCTTTGACGTCCTCTTTACTGCGTGAGCCTGAGGAGACAGGTACAGTCAATGGCTCTTACTACAACTCACTGACAGACAGAAAGCGGCTAAATGTTTAAATAGTTCCAAAGCTCAGGTTTAATATAAGTAGGTTCGGCCCCGTTGTCTTACAAGCGTTTAAATAATACTGTTTGCATGTTCTGGGTTGTTTCGAGGAAATTATTTTGAGGCTATGCTATGCTAATGCTAATGCTAGCTTGCCGCGGTGTAAAACGTGGTGCGGCGCGGTTGCGGCCTGGTGGTACTGCTGTTAGGCTACCGGTTTTAACACACACATTTACATGACTTTTTTTGCATTTGATCTTCAAACGCATTCAATTAATTAAACTTTATATCGCTGGAATATGCTGTGACTTTGTCAAAGCCAAATACACGTGTTTTTGTGACCATCGGGATCACGTAGCTACGTATTTTGATGTAATGTGGGGTTAACAACTTTATAAATTGACAATCGAACTCTTGGATATTATTCACCTTCCCATGACACTGGGTTTAACTGTCAAATTTTTAAGTTGTGTACATTTCTGTAGATATTTTTGGAACAATAGTATTAACGTATCGTAATAGAATGCTCAGATCTTTCATTTTCTAATTTGCATAATGTTCTTATCAGCATTTCATTTGTAATTTATACATTTCAATATTCTCATTTATGCTACGTTCAGATCATTAATTTTCTAATTTATACTACTTATTTGTTCTCACTTTATTAGACTTAGCAGTCCCCTCAATCAAAAGTTTAAATGCACTTAATGTACTATAAATTTGACTACATGTAAAAGATACCAAGTCATGATTACAACTGTTATCTGTTGTAAGAATCACACAGGCCTTACGTTAACTTTAATATTTGCCTATCTCAGTTGTAATACAACCATTTACTTGCCCTAGCTGACCTGGTCTCTTTTGTGTTGCAGGCACTTCTAAGCCGCCATGCCCGTTGCCAGGAGCTGGGTTTGTCGTAAGACATATGTCACCCCCCGCC
The DNA here is from genome assembly GCA_016785345.1 of Trinectes maculatus. Classification (NCBI taxonomy): domain Eukaryota; kingdom Metazoa; phylum Chordata; class Actinopteri; order Pleuronectiformes; family Achiridae; genus Trinectes; species Trinectes maculatus. Next base: position 650,536 of record JAFBJQ010000067.1, read on the forward strand.
GTCCCTTCGAGAAGTCCCGTCTCGACCAGGAGTTGAAACTCATTGGTATGTTTTGATTTCATTAACACCACCTCTGTGCAGTATAATCAAACTTTATACACATACATGTAATGCTGCATTGTGTATAACTTGAATTCACTGAATCTAAAATTTTTTCCTTTTCCTCTCAAGGTGAGTATGGTCTGAGGAACAAGCGTGAGGTGTGGAGGGTCAAGTTCACCCTGGCGAAGATTCGTAAAGCTGCCAGAGAGCTGCTGACTCTGGATGAGAAGGACCCCAAGCGTCTGTTTGAAGGTATTCACAAAATTATACACAACCATTGTAATAGATGTTTTGGCCGATGATTTAAATATAAACTGTCAGACTTTCTATGGTGTCACGAATTCCTCGTCAATGAGGCCAACACTGTCACTCAACATTAAATGGCAGGCAATGTGCATGTGCCTGTATGCCTTAAGACTTGTAAGTCAATGGGTTGTGTGGTTTTCCCAGGTAATGCTTTGCTCAGGCGTCTAGTGAGGATTGGTGTGCTGGATGAGGGTAAGATGAAGCTTGATTACATCCTGGGTCTGAAGGTTGAAGATTTCTTGGAGAGGAGGCTGCAGACACAGGTCTTCAAGCTTGGACTCGCCAAGAGCATCCACCATGCCCGAGTCCTTATTCGCCAGAGGCACATCCGGTATGTTTTCAGTTGCCTGTAGAACAAATGTTAGTTTATTATAGGGTGTCCTTCTGGGGGGACTTACAAGAAACTGTCAATGCTTCCTATTCCATCAGAAGGCCGCCAACTTGTAACGCTGTCCCCTGAGATCAGTTAAATATTTCATCAAGGTCAATTCGGTATCAAAACCGTATACCTTGTCAGTAGACATTGCCCAGAGACAATCCTGCCGACGAGGGCACAGGCTGTGCCACTTGGATGTTGTGGCTGTCAGGTAAGGTATATGGGGGATTGCACCTCGGGCAATTTTAGTGCTCGCTGTGCCTCGTATGTTCTGACTTTCCAAAAACACTTTTTGTTAACAAAAGCTGCTGTAAACTGCTGTAGGAATAAATTAATGTTCACACTTTGTCATCTAGATACATTTTTTAAAAAATCTTTTAAATTAATGTGAACAAAATAATTTAGTTGTTGTTGTTGTTTTTTAACATCACCATCTTTTGTCTTGGCAGCGTGCGCAAGCAAGTTGTGAACATCCCCTCCTTTGTGGTACGCCTGGACAGCCAGAAGCACATTGACTTCTCCCTGAGGTCTCCATACGGTGGTGGACGCCCAGGCCGTGTCAAGAGAAAGAACGCCAAGAAGGGCCAGGGAGGTGCTGGAGGAGCTGATGATGAGGAGGAGGATTAAGAAGGATGTCTTCTTGGGAGTCTTAACTTCCTGTTGTCAAACTTTTCAATAAAAATGTTGGGTCTGACCAGAAAATTCTTGTGCTTCTTTATTTGTTGTTTGAATTATTTGTAGCATTAGCATATACATTACAAGCAAGTGGACAGAGGAAACGCTGTATGTACCGTCTGTCTTCCTGTTACCGTAATGGTACAGCCCATACCCGTGCCGTGTAAGTGGTACGGTCCTGCCTTACGAGGGCGTAGCCATTTTTAATCAACCAGGAAGTGAGCTGAGTGGCGGTGTGGGTGAGAAGTCTGCCAGTGACTGGAGTCCTCGAGCCGAGGACATATTTACAAATGTAAGTAATCATAGGCTTATGTTTATTTATTGCCAATGCCACGGTTTGTCACTTAACCAGCTACTGAGGTTTGAACACGAAGTGCTAACGTTCTCACTGATGAATAGAGTTTATACACGAACTCCTAAAGGCTGAAATCTGCAGGTCAGTGCCACTGTGACATAAAGCTAGCTGCTTTCTAGAGCAGTATATCCTAACATATGAACTCTAAAGTCATTTTAACATATGCTGCGAGTCCCGGCCAAAAATACTTATGCAATGTGATTTTAAATGCACCTTCCGGATATTGTGACACGTTCCCCTCAGCATTGCACTGATGTTGCTGCTACGCTTGTTGTATAAACATCATCGCTAGCCGAAGAATTGAAAAGGGAAAACGAAGAAAAATAATTGAATAAAAGACAGTGTTTCCCCAGGAATTTTTATTTGAATTGTGACTTCGGCGTGCGTCAATGGAACGTAACAAAGTACATGCACTGACGAATTTAAATATGAATTTGATCTGTTAAGTATTTCCATGTTAGTAAACTTCTGCGCAACATACTGGTGGAAGTGTTATTCCAATGTACTACCTTGCTGTACGTACCTCTGAAATCCAGGAATAGACAGATAGATAGGACAATAGACAAAGAGCAGGAAAGCTTGAATTAAAGGTGATCCCATGCCAAACTGTACAATTCATCTCTCTGACAGTCATTTCATCTCATTAGTTAGTATCATTTATTTCACTACTTCACTGTGTGCAATAACCCGGTCATGTGCAAGAATAATAATAATAATTCGGTACTGAGCAGCATTGTAAATACTGTTGATTGTATATACTTGAGACCATATTTTATTTTATTTTTATTTTATTCCTTATTTGAGACCATATATAGTTATTTTATTTTATTTTATTTTATTTTATTTTATTTTATTTTATTTTATTCCTTATTCTACTGACTTTTCTCTGTAAACTGGGCACTGCTTAAAAAGAATTTCCCGCAAGGGATTAATAAAGTATATCTGATCTGATTCTGATCTGAAACCACACCATGGATTCTTGTTTGCACATGCAAATCCCTCAGGCCTAACTGGTGTACAATGCACCTTGTGTTGTTGGTGATATTGCAATGTTGAGTTGTTATATGTTACATTACCTGTTTTGGTAATACTGTATTGCATTGTCGTCCGTATGCAACAGTCTGAGGCTAATGTGTGTCACTGTGCCCACAGAGCGATGTCTCCTGATGAGCTGGTGTACTTGGGTATTCTCGCTGCCTCTATCCCTGCTGGATTCCTCTTCCGTTACCTCAGTGAGTACTTTGGACAGGTTGCACCTTTTACACAAGTTTTACATATATATAATATATATTTATTCAAGTTTTTTGCAGAATGCATTATTCATTTTTCTGTTTTCGATTATAAAAACGAACACTAAACAATATGTTTTCCAATTCAGTTGGCAATGTTGAAATGACAACCGTATTCTATCTGTGACATGACTAAAGTCGGTCATTTCAGTGGAGTACTCCACTCAGGTATTCATACAGCCTCCCTTTACAATCCTCTCATCTGTATCTGTGTTGTATTGCTACCAGAGAGGACAGCAATATGTGAAATTCACTGAAATAGCAGCACTCTCTTGGTGTGTCTCATGTCCGTGGCAGACGGATGTATGCAGGTTAAAGGTATAACTTACAACTTTGCATTTAATTTAGGTCCACCTGGGAAGCAGGGGGCAGCTCTTCTCTTGGGCCTCTCCATCACCATTGCCACCTGTCATGTCCACACACTCCATTCTCTGGTGACAGTAATCGGAACATGGATAATTATAAAGACCAACTGGCAGTAAGTGATGGACATCATTATTTTGCGATCATCATTGGTAACATACTGCTTAAATTGTTGAATGGTTTTGAAAAACCGACCAGCACCACTTGTACATTAAAGGCTGATGCAAACTGTATAAAACAGGACAGACATTAACTTACTAACGCACATATAACATTTGTGTCTGTCTACAAGGCATGCCCCAGCACTGAGCCTCAGCTGGTCTTTTCTCTACCTCCTCTTCTTTCGGCTGGTAACCTGGTTTGGCCTGCCAGCGCCAACACCTTTCGCCAATGCCGTCCAGCTCCTTCTCACTCTCAAGGTACAGATTACAAATATCACGCAACAAAATCTCTAGTTCTACTGCACTGTCTTGGCAACCTGTGTGTCCCTATTGACTTTCTGTGTGTCTTTTTGTTTTTAACTTAGATGGTGAGTCTAGCCAATGAGGTGTACACTTTCCATATGGAGAAGAAAAAGGAAGTGTCTTCTTTTGCCAAGTCTTCTGTTATTGGGGGTCTGTCTGAGGAGCCCTCCCTCTATGATATTCTGTCCTATAGCTACTGTTATGTTGGTATAATGACTGGTAAGTGAAAACATCTTCTCTGAATGAGGTCAATATGATGGTAATAGTTGTTTCAGTTCAGATATATGTATTTGAAAATTAATCATTGCATCTGTATGTGAACTGTGGTTGTCGATGGTCTTTTGCTTTTGCATGACTTTTAACTGTTGTCTCTCTTTGTCTCACTCTCTGCTACTTGTCCAATATTGTGTGAGTCCATGTTGTCTAAAGCATTATTTTTAAATTGCTTGAAGTTTTCATATATCTCTACTGTCTTGTTTTTCTTTTCTGTTGAACCCCACTGCCCTCCACTGTTCCCCACGTGTGTCTTACATTATCGTGATTATCCATTTGTGTCTATCACTGCCTTCTCAACACTGCCTTTATACCTGTGTCTCATCCATCCTTCTCGGTGAAGGTCCCTTCTTTCGGTTCCAAACATACATTGACTGGTTGGCTCAGCCGAGCCCGTTGGCACTGCCGGGATGGATACCGTGCCTGCAGCGCCTGAAGCTGGTTCCGGTCTATGCCGCTCTGTTCCTGGCTGTCAACTATGTCTTTCCTCTGGCTTATGTTCGCACAGATGAGTTCCTGAATGAAAACTACTTCTTCAGGTAGTCATCTATTTGTATGAATGTTAACAGAAATTAACATGACATATGTGGGTAGTTGCATCAAAACAAGTTATACAATTTGGCAAAAAATAAGATGCTGAAAGATGTCATTTTCCTCTTTTACAATGTTTGTTCTCTCTCACCAGGTTGTTCTACATGATAGCGGTATTCTTTGTGTTTCGGATGCGTTTCTATGCAGCGTGGTGTGGTGCTGAGGCTGGTTGTATCAGCGCAGGTCTGGGCTGTTATCCAGAAATGGCAGTGTCCAAACCTGGAGGTGGACCCACTGTCAAGTACAGGTACAACAAGCATTTTAAAATCCATTTACTGTTGTTGAGGGTTTTTGTATTTATGTTTTCTAAATTCTCTTGACCAGCCCCGATCCCGCAGCTGAAGAAAAATATGACTTTAAAACCATCCAGAACATTGACTGCTACAACACCGACTTCTGTGTGAAGGTCCGACATGGCATGCGTTACTGGAACATGACAGTGCAGTGGTGGCTGCATCACTACATCTACCCCAACGCTCCCTTCAAATCTTACACTCTCAGGTAAGGCTTAATTGTGCAGCAGGATCTACTCATTTTACAGGCCCAAATCCTCGCACCCCTCAGTAAATCAATGTTTGGTCCCTAATACTGTATAAACATAATGTGATGGGATTCCTTGAAACAGGTCGAAACATCTATATACCCAGGATATGCCATGTTGATTTGCGGATAAATCTTGTTAATGTTTACAGACAAACTGTCTGAAGAGCCCAGCAGCTTTTATTACATGAGTCTGGTAGCAGACAGAACACATATGAACAATTGCAGTGATGTTTCTGTATGACTAACATTTGTCCATGATGGTCTTGATCTCTCAGGGCTGGCTGGACAATGCTCATTAGTGCCTACTGGCATGGACTACATGCTGGATACTACCTGTCCTTCCTCACCATCCCATTGTGCATCGCAGCCGAGTCTGCTATGGAAGCCTCAGTGCGAGCCAAACTGGGTCCTCGCGGGCAGAACATCTTCGACTGGGTTCACTGGTTCTTGAAGATGAGGGCGTATGACTACATGTGCATGGGCTTTGTGCTGCTAAGAGCCTCTGACACCATCAACTACTGGATGTCCATCTACTTTATCATGCACGTAATCGCCGTTTGCTGTATAATAGTCGGCAGGGTGCTGAAGGGTGGGAAAAGGGAAGGGAGGAAGGGGGACGAGAAGACAGAGATTGAAAGGGTGAATGAGAAAAATGCAGAAAAAACTGACTGAACAAAGGAACGGAAATGAACTGGTGGCTTACCGTTACCCTAGTTTTTTTTCCCAAAAAATATTATTTCCAGCTTCTTCTTTTTTTGCTCCTGCACTCACATTTCTGGACAAAAAACACCACAAAAGTCTAACAAAGATTTCAGGTGAAAATTTGTGTTAATGCAGAGAAATGCAGCGAGTCAGAGGTGTCAGATGTCAATTTCAGCTATACGCTGCAACTGGAGGCATTTCATAAATAAGGACGGTGAAAATTGGAATATTGAGCCCAATGAATGTTACTTTTGTATTGTGAGCAGCAGCCTTTGGCTCCTGCCTGTATGTTTGATTTTATTTAAAGATCCTGTTCATTCTGTGTTTTGGAGCTATATTACAGGTCAAAAAGAGGTCACTCTCACTCAGTCCCAAAGTGATCGTATACACTAATACCAACCAAGCATTTCACAATCACTCAGTATTTTGTGACAGGATGTTTATAATGGTGTAAAGAATGGATTGTGATCGAAAACATTTTTTAATTGTCATCATGACTGATACCCCATCAAGGCCTGTGTGATTTCGTCAGTCTCACTGTGAAAGCCATGTTTTCTGTTTGCAGCCATTTGGCATCTCATATCAGCTCTATGACTTTTTGACAGCAGCAAGCAGTGACAAAAATATGGTTATAGTTATTATCAGCAGCAACTAGAAATACAAGCTTCATGAAGCATGGTGGAAGTGAGCTGATATTAAAAGAGTAAAGAAAGCCCAGTATTAAATTTACATTGTGACTTAATTACATTTGGACTTATGTATGTGTTTAAATGATTTCCAGGATTTTCAGCATTATATTTAGTGGTTTGCATATCTGCGTGATTTGTCTGAAGGTCTTGACCCAGTGAATCCAAAATGGACTTTTTTTCTTTTCTTCTGCCTTTAATTACAAACAACTCCGCTCATCATCAGGAAAATGTGCACTGACATCTCTAAAGCAGTGTTTATTCCAGTGAGGTGTGTGCATGTGAAAAATTACAACAGTCTGTTCACTGCCGAAATGTCTCTACTGCCATTATGGATAACTCAGAGTTGGGACCAAAACAACTTTAACATCATAGAACTTAAACATGCCACCGTCAGTCATGACAGGGTTGATAAACATCACAGTATGAAAAAAAATTTCATTGTAAAAAATCTATTAGGACAGCAGAGATATTCACATAACATGTGAATATCTCTTTTTTATCTTAAAAATGTTTATAAGGAAGTATTCCATATTCAGTTGGAAAACATTTCAATATCTGTACTTCTCATGGCAAACCGTGTGATAACTATCTGTGTTATTTAAGCATGGCTGACAGCAGAACCAAAATCTTATGTCTTTTGTTGACTTAATATTATTAATATAAACTGTGACTGTAAAATAATGCTGCTCCCCTTTATTCTCTCTGTGCCAATTTTTAACCCTACCTTTAGTTTTACTCGCACGTCACAGTAATGATTCCTAAACTGTTTTATTTTTCTTTCTTTTTTCTGCTTTATTCATTTGTCTTTGCCTTCAAATACTGCACTAACTGAAACTGTCTACCTGATATATTCTTTGTTATTTGTTCATTATGAAGTTCATTATTGCGTAGGGAGGCACTGTGGTTTGGTGGTTAGCAGACTGGCTGATGACTTCATAATATACAATATATGTCTGTGTTTATGTAGTGCTATTGATTTGTTTCCATCACTGCCCACAATGAATTCACCTGAAAAAACCCTGATGTTTTCACTACACTCTTTCTTTGGTCTCCTCAGTAACACTGTTTACTTCTGTATAATAACCTGTTTGCTATTAGACAGTGCCCATTGTGAAGCTGTAACTATCCTCCTGGAAATAATGGGTTAAAGCGTACAAGGAAGTACCTGTGTGGTCATTTACAAAGGGATTAAAGTCCATGAGAGAACACAACCGCAGAACCATCATTTCCTCGTGATAAGCTGTTTCTCCATTTTTGTCCTTGCGTGTGTGTGTGTTGTAGAAAAAGTTTTCGATGCGGTGACAAAGGAGTTGTTTTTTTTAAAAGCGGTTGTGTTGAACTGCAGCAGAAATGACCAGTGAACTGCAGAGAGAAGGCTCAGGTGAGCTGAACAGCTACACTGAAGGTGTGTCGCTTGACTCGCACGTATTACTTTGTCTGAACTGACTGAATAATCAAATAATGGTACAAAGGATATGAATTCTGTTTTAATCTGACCGACCTGTCATCGAACCGACTGCTTGAGCCTGCCTTTGCTGCTTTTCTCTCTGTCACTCTAGTGCTCACACAGAATGGTTACCCTGGTGCGCAGCAGTCGCTGAGGTTACGGAGGGTTTCATCTCCAGTGTCAAATCAGAATCACCCTCAGCTCAACTGGAAGTCGACTTCCACAGACGGGGATGAGGACAGTAACCATGAGGGACCCCGGGACGTCAGAAGCATCCCTATGCCCATGGCTATGAAACGAGCTGTCAGGTATGAAAAGTACTCGTGCCCTGGTGTGATTAAGTCATTTGTCATGTAAAGATCCAAGTGCTTAAAAAGTGTAGAAATACTCCGTTTTGAAGTATAATTTAAACCTGTTTCTAATTTTATATGCTCTCTTAAAGTAAGATTATGTGGGTTTTCTATAAATGTCTGAAATAAATATTTGTAATTAAGTAAATAAATACATGCTTTGTTCTTGGTTTATTAGTAGAATGTTGTTCTCAATGTTTTTCTTTTTTTTTTTTTGGAGTTCAGCTGACCTGCTCAATGATTCAGCAATGAATTAAAATATTCAATAATCTACCAACTGGAAATTGTCTCCAGTTAACAAATATAGACTTGGATTGTCTGGAATCTTATTTGTAAATAAAAATTAAAAATAAATAAAAATAAAATCAAACTGTAGTACTTCTGTTCATTACAGGGAGGTGCAGCAAATGCAGGTGTCTGTGGTTTCCCGTGTGGAGTCTTGGAAACGCAAGAAGAAGAAATCTCTGCGTAAACACAAAGACAACAGCAGAGAATTTCTCTCCTTTTTCTCCCTGTGGAGCAAGACTTTGCAAAAGATTGGAGGTAAAAATGATCTCGACCTGAAATAAAAGGGTTTAATATGAGAACATTTCAACATAGTTATAGAGACATGCAGTTTAAACTAAATTGGGGCCCTTTTCTCACACAGGGAACTTTGGAGGCGGTGTCCGCTCATATTTTTTGTTCCTGCGATTCTTGGTGGTGCTCAACTTTGTGTCGTCCTTGTTGATAGCTGGATTTGTTGTCATCCCGAGCATTGTCTTCAGATCTGTCGGCTCCAGCCTCAGAAACAGCACGGGTAATTATTTGCTCCAGTTTGTAAGCCCACTCAGTTTGCTGTAGCGAACAGCAGTGTCTCATGGTGTTTGTGTCTTCATGATCCCTCATTTCATTTTTTAAAAATATAAACAGGAACCTTCCTCGCAACAGCCTCGGACACAGAAGTTTGTTGTTGCTGCTAGTAGTAGTAATAATATTAGTACTAGTATTATTATTTTTCACCATGAGTAAAATTCAGAAGATACAATCAGCCTTTCTTGCCACAAACTGTTTATTTTGAAGATTTCCTTAAATTACTCCTTAAATAGTAAGATGACTACATGACCTATACGTTCAAGGAGATGCAGAGAAATATGTAAATGCTATAATCTGAGAAGGCATGCAGATGTTGCAAAATGTTTCTCTTTGTGTCTTCCAGGCCCAGAGAAATGCATGGTTTATGACCCTAATCCTCAAGGCTTGGTGGTGTTCTATACATATTTCCTCGACTTACTTTCGGGAACGGTGAGGCACAAGTCGTATGTCCATACCCAATTTTAACAAAACTGAGAGTCATGGATTGCAACAGCTTTCACTGTCTTGTATATATACGTTTCCTTCAGTGTCCCCAAAAATGATTTCTCTGCTAAAGAAAGTAAACCTGAACATGCCATATTCATTTAAATATATCAGACCAGCCGAGTGACCATCCTCTCCTCATTGTTTAGGGTTTTATAGAGTATTCGTACCTGTTTTATGGCTTCTACCGCAACACAGTGGTGGAGGACAGGAATTTCTCCTACAACATCCCCCTGGCCTACCTCCTGACTGCCGTTTTCTACTTTTTCTTTTGTCTCATTTGCATCATAGCACGGTCAGTCCATTTTCACATTTAGCAGTCAATATGTAGTGTTTCCGTACATTTGTGTTTGTTTGCATCAGGCGCTCCTGTGAGGGGTCAGGTCATAAACAGAATCGCGTTGAAATACGTGAGCAAAGATTTCAGTGGATCCTCCTCTCATACACAGCATGGGAACAGCAGCTCGAGTTGCTGTGGCAACGGGAAGCAGCACTGTGGGCAACTACAGCAAGATAGTGTTCACCGGCTGGGACTTCAGTTGCCTAGGAGACCAAGCTACCAAACTGAAGCAGAAGAACATCCTCTATCGACTGCAGGTCAGAGGGGATCGTTCGTACTCCGCGGGGCGGAGGGCAGATTGGGAAACATGTGAAAGTTTTGACCCCTTATCTTTGTGTCTCCATCAGGTGGATCTGGAGGAGGAGAGATTAAAGAAACGGACAGCTGCTCTGACTTTGCGTCAAAAAATATGTATATACGCTCTCCGTGTTTTTATGGGCATTGTTGCTGTTGGGCTCATCATAGCAGCCTTCTACGCCATCTTCCTGGCCACCAACTTCAGCCAGGTAATTCATGTTTAAAATAGAGTGATGGTGCTGACGTGGTCTGGTTTAACTCGTGTACTGACTTACTGGTGCCCATCTCTTCCAAACAGCAAAATAGCGGCGAGGAAGGGATCCTTGGTTTGATTTATGAATATCTTCCCTCCATTGTTATCACCATTGGAAACTTCCTGGTGCCCCTGCTGTGTGACCAAATCGCCTTACTAGAGAGATACTCCCCCAGCACCACTGTCATAGTGGCACTATTAAGGTTTGCATCTGTGCTTCTATGGATGGCAGACAATAACAGAGCATTTGAATTTATTTTAACTATCATCAATATTATAACAAAGATTTGAGGTGAATAATCTCTAATCCTTGTTTCAACAACCAATTAATATTAGTATTACAGTAGTAGATAGTAATAATCCTCCTTTTCCAGGGCAGTAATTCTGCGTCTGGTGAGTCTGGGTGTTCTTCTCTTCTCCCTGTGGCGTCAGATCACCTGTGAGGGGGACACAAACAACGTCGCTTGTAAACTCTGCCAGTACAACCATGGAGTCTACCCAGTAATTATACTGTTTGAATGTCTTTAAGTGAAATGTAAATTAATATATATATTTTTCACAAATAGGGTCAAAGCAGTGTCAGACACATACCAGCAGTAAACATGTGACACAATAAATATAATGTAACAAATATATCATGGATATAATGACATGAAAAAATAATTGTTATTCTAATCTATGTTCACTGTTATGACTGTTTACCTTGGATGATGTAATCCTTATTGTAATGAATCGTCAATTTATTTCACCATTTACAGTGCACACTGAAAGATAAGTCGATTTTTACACATTTGTCTTGTGATGTAGTGCTGGGAAACGCGTATAGGGCAGGAGATGTACAAGCTGACACTGTTTGACCTCCTCATCAACATCGCTGTGCTCATCCTTGTGGAGTTTCCACGCAGGTATTTAGACATCATTCAGACTGTTTTCACAATGAGTTTGAATTATGTGACTGCTTATGATGTGAAAGTTCCGATTCTGCACTGAGTGTTTTTGATTGTGTCAGGATGGTGGTGGACAACTCATCCAGTAAGCTGGCACACTGGGTGGGTCGGCAGGAGTTTGTGGTTCCAGCCAATGTGCTTGGCTTGGTATACGGTCAGACTGTGGTTTGGACAGGAACTCTTTTTTGCCCTTTCCTGCCACTCATCAATACCATCAAGTTTGTCATCCTCTTCTACTGCAAGAAGGTGAAGGTGTTGCTTCAAATAAAGCCAAAACGTCACACTTTCCAACTCTGTTTTGTTTCTAACACTGTTTTATGTTTCAATTGGCTCTGTCTTCCTCAGATCACACTGTTCTATAACTGTCGGCCAGCACTCAGGACGTTTCGCTCCACCACCTCCACCTTCTTTTTCCTCGTAGTACTGCTGATTGGCTGGGGCTTGGCAACAGTTGTCATGATTTATAGTCTGTCCGAGTGAGTGCTGATTGCTGTATTCTTTCCGAAAACAAATACAACAGAGGTCCTCACATTTGTGAATTTGGCCTGAAAGTGGTTAAAATAGTGCCGGACGTCACAAAGTGAGGTACCATAAGAGGACTGGCTGTTGGCATTTCTAGAAACTGGATTCATCTGTTTCCACGTGACTTTACTGATGAGAGTTTTTTCTTCGCTCCTTCACAGAATCCATCCATCTTGGGGTTGTGGTCCTTTTAGTTTCTTTCCGAGCATGTGGTCAATTGTTCCAAGATCTTTCTACAGCCTCTCTCAAACTACACAGGAGTTTCTCTTCTTCATTGGCTCCCAGGCTTTCTCTATTCCTCTGTTTGCATTATCATGGTGAGTAGAGTTGTGCTCTTTGTATGATGATTATGGTTTATATAGTGCTGTGTTTAAACCCAAATATAGAGTTTTTGGCCTCAATTTTACCTGCATGCTGTGTGGTCATGAACTTTAATCATCTGTCTTTTCTCCCTCACAGTGTGTTGATGTGTTATTTCATAGCTTTAGCCTCTGTCTATGGGAATAGTGTTGCTCTGCTAAGAGCCCAGAGGAAACTGGTAAGACGTTGGCATTTGCCTTTATGATGTGCTGTAAAGCAAATACATAATATTACATTGTGATCATATATACTGGTCTTTGATTTGTAGGAGACTCGTGACAAACAGTTCTTGGTCAAGCAGATTGAGGAGCTGAGTCGGCAGCTTCAGATACCCAATCCTAATGCAGCAGCACAAAACTGAACAAATGTCCGGTTTCTTCAAACTTCCATTCCATTCAGAAGTCTGTTTTGGTCATTGTTACTTACTTTTCACTTTTAAATTTCTCAATGCAGAATGATATATACACAGACTTAGATGCTTAAACAGTGTTTCCAGATTATTTAGCTGACATTGTAAATTCTATGTGCTTTCTATAAACCTAAGTATATTACATTTATGGGCATATAATACTAGTTTGGAGCCGATCCTGGTCAATTTGTACTTATGCAGTGTGAAATTTAAAGCATATATTGCATCTGTGCTGAGAATGGTTTGTATAGGTTCTAGATTTTTAAATGAGGGTGGAGGTTTATGTATTTTCTATGGAAAAACATCAGACAAATCATTATTCAAAGCATTTTTATATATCTCTGACTATGTCTTGATCAGATCAGGCATTATTCATGATCTAAGAGTACTGTATTCACACCTTGTATCGATACAGCGCCATATATTGCCAAGAAGATGATAGAATTTGTGTTGTCGTGGGACAGATTTAAACCACTTTGAGGACAAGGAACAAATAGAATTTGTACCATTAATAACCATCCCATATTAGTGTTATATGCTAAGACTACTAAATGAATAATAAATGCAAAGTTTCGGGACTTCTGCTGTGCCTGTCTCCAAAGATGATTTGTATGGTTATACAAATCATTGTACATAATAAAACAACAGACTTACAGCTACCTCTTGTGGCAGACTGGTGATATTGCTCTTCAATGCAATGTTTACTTCCTGTTTGGCGATACTTGTTCCTGTGTGTGTAGCCGTGAGCAAGAGCAGCTCTCCTCTCAGTAAGTTTGTGGCAACGTTTACAAAACTAATTTTAGTACTGTGATGTTTTCAGAATGAGTTTGTTGTGAGGGGTAGATGTAGACACAGCAGGGTGACAACAAAGAAGTGTAGAGCAAGTTGTAAAGCAGCAAACACTGGCTACAGTTAGCTTCGCGGTAGCTAACTTACATGGCAGCACTGTGTACAATGTGGGCTTCCCTGTGTTTGTCTTCATGTTTTGTCCGTTTTGGGCCTTAATGTCATGCAGCGTCATAAATAACGTCATACTTTAAATCAGGAACAGACTCTTGTAACTGTGTTCACTGCTCGTTTCCGTTTCAGCTGGAGGCTAGCCCATCGAGCTATCTGACCGCTAATGCATAGTATCAATAGTCGTCAAGGCGACGATGAACATCCTCCCGAAGAAGAGTTGGCACGTTCGCAACAAGGACAACGTCGCTCGCGTGCGGAGGGACGAGGCTCAGGCTGCGGAGGAAGAGCGCGAGGCCAAGCGGCGCGTGGAGCGTGCTGAGCAAGAGGTGATGATACCGCAGATTAGCAGCTGTTAATTGAACTATCCCACCGCATGAAGCCATGCTAATGTTTACTAAACATGTTATACAATGGGTCAAAGTGTATAAATACACTTTCACAAATAAGATGAAGTTCTTTTCATCAACCCCCAATGTACAGAGAATGTAACACAATCCATTAGCAACCCAAACTGCTGCCTGTTATATGTCTTTAATTGACCCTCGTGACATTTGTCTGTTTTATATCAATGTTACTCTACCGTCCCCATTCCTTTGCTGTTGTATTTATATTGTGTGTGTAATAATGATCTCTCTCCAAAGGCACGTACAGATTATCTGAGACGGAAAGCCCGTGGTGCGTTTGAGTCCGAGTCAGCAAGAGCCCGGGATGAGTTTGAGTCCGAGTCAGCAAGAGCCCGGGGTGCGTTTGAGTCCGAGTCAACAAGAGCAGGAAGAGATGAAGATGATGGTGGTGAACAGAGTGGGGGAAGTGGACTTCTGGAGCATCTCAATCTTTTTCCTCTGGAGGAGTCCTCCGAGAAGAAGGGGAATGAACAGTATCTGAAAGAGAAGAAAGATGAAAAGGTGACGTGTTTCCCTTAGATAATTTCTATCGTTATATCATTTTAACCTTTATTCTACAGCAATAGCCAGGCTGTTTTTTTTTATTTTCAGCTTCCCATATATGTTTCTACACTACTTCTAAAGCTCATATTGTTGCATCTGGTAGTTATATCCCATGTTTTATGTATAAACTAAATGACCCACAAATGGTGTGTGCGTGCGGGTGTAGCCATGTTGCTCTCATTCATGAATGGCAGTTTTTAATTTGTTTTAGATTTGTTGATTTAAGTTTAGTTGATGAGGATTCAACAATTAATTGTAAATCATAATTGTTTTCCTATGTTTTTTTGCTAGGAGAAGCAGGAGCGTGCCATTGGCTTGCTGGTGTCTCTCGGACCCCAACCTGGGTCGGAGGTCACTCCATGGTACCTGAAAACCAGTCAAGAAAAAGAAGTGAAGGAAAAGAGAAAGGGAATAAGTGAAGAGGAGAGAGAGAAAAGGGATCATAAATTGAAGGATAGTTTAGACCCACTGAAAGATATGAGGAAAGCTCTAGCTGTAAAAGACAAAAAGGCACACAAAAGAAAAAAAATGGAAAAAAGAGACAAAGGCGAAAAGATAAGCAGTGGAGAGAGGTAAGATTATCAATTTTGCTTTATATCAACTAAAATCTTACTTAGTTTTTAACCGCTCACAATTTCAGAACAATAAATTACCAGTTCTTTCTCCTCATCATCTTACTCTTACATCTTACTCTTACTTACTCTTGATTTCTTAAATCACTCGGGATACGATTGCAATGAATATCCTCCTGGCAATAACCAAATGTCTGTTCTATTGTGTACAGCTCCATAGAAAGGTTACGTGCAGAGCGTTTACAGAGGGAGGCTGAAGAAAGGCGGCGAGCCCAGGCCCTGCTTGATCAGAGGAGCGGCAAAGGAAAGGACAAGGAGAGGGAGCTGAACGACAGGGAAAGGCCATACAACACTGCCTTTTTCCCTGAACTTGCCCGTAAGCGACAAAGAAGGGATCGAGACAGCTGGAGGGATGAAATATTAAAATCATGAACTGTATTTATTAGGTGTTTGAAGACTGATCCATTAGAGCTTTTCAGAGGACAAATGCTATGACCAGTTTATGTTTGAATGTAAAAGCCCAGAGGAAAGAAGGTACCATGGAAACTGGGTAGAGACCCATATTATCAGCATTCTTGAAACCTGGTGATGGTATTGTTGAAAGATTGAATATAAGGCTGCTTGTATAGACCCAGTTCATCCATTTTATTTATTTCTGTCAACTCGAAAAAGAAGACTCTTGCAATTAAGTCGGAGGTGAGGTTCAGTTTTGTTTTATTATGTACGAAGGGCAGATGGCTGTTGTCATAGGGGCTGAAGTCCAGGCTGTCAGCAAAGAAAATACTTGTTTAACAACGGTTAAAATGTTTTTTTTATTATTATGATGTTTAAAGTTTTTATGTAATACAAGCATGGCTGAGTGAACAATTGTCTGAGTATCATCAATCAACAGTCAATTATTCTGCACATCACAATCTCGTCTTCCAGTAGTCATTCCTCAATTTCTTCATGTGTAGCCTGCATAAGTTACTGAATCCTGGAAGACACGAGTTAGGATAATTATTCATTATGTATGTCTTTAATCCTAACAGCCCATTTTCACAGGGGAAGTGTCACAACTATAAAAAACAGAGGTGTTAATAATAAAATTATTGATGGCCAAATTCCCTTTAGCTACATCACTCTTCAGGGTCCTTGTGGTGTGTAGGCTGGCTCACCTTTCACCTATCAGTATGACACTTGAAATAGTTAAAGTTAAATTGTCTGCCCTTAAATCACATACCAACATCTCAAACTTCCACAAAATAGTGGCATTTACTTATTTTTTTTGGTTTGTTTTATTTTATGGTAGATACATTCAATATATCAGACAGTACAATAGACGATGTTTGATCATAGGAGCATTTCTCGGCAATTCACACTGAAAAGTTCCCATATGAGCAGTGAATCCAACGTGAGATCAATGTAAACACACCACCGAGCACCACGTACACACCATATATATATATATATATATATATATATTTCCTTCCCTTTGGTGTGGTGTGTGATGATGAGGCTGGATCATGACAATGCTCGCCGTGTGAGTGTGACGTAGACACTGGCGGAGGAGAGAGAAATACAGACCAGCTCTCAGCACTGTGAGACGAGGGGGGGAGGAAGGAAAACGTTATGTATGTAAGGGGGGGTTATTATAGGATGGTTGTTTTGATCAGAGCTCCACACAGACGCAGGCCGTAATGTAAGGACTGAGGATGCACAATAGAGCGCCGCACACACCGTGATAAATTGCGGATTAGAGCCAGGGGAAGGAGGAGGAGAGGGGGGGGCACAACAAGGAAGGCGAGGAGACGCTCTTTATTATTGGGAGAACAGCGGAGGGGGGAGGCAGAGACAGTGTGAGCCCGGAGACTGCACAGACCGTGGCAGGGGGGACGGGAGAGAGGAGGACACCGACAGGCGGCAGCGTCGCTCTGATGCTGGTGGTGTTGCTCCGGACGCGGCGACGATGCGGCCACACTGCTGGGTGATGGTAGCGCTGGCGGCGGTCATGTCGTACTTGAGCCCGGAGAGAGCCCTCGGAGCCCCGCAGAGGGAAGGTGAGCGGAGTCGGTGTTTGAAAACCTGTCAGTGATGCTGAAGAAAGGAGGGGGGCGGGTGGGGGTTGGGGGGGTAGTCGGTGATGAAAAGGCCTCTGTACACCGGGGATAAATATTGTGCTATCAGCCTGCATTATAATGTGGAGTGTTGTTGCAGAAGCTTATGCGGCTGCCTCAGTCCAAACAGCAGCGGGGGTGACTGGGTGATGGGGAGGAGGGCACCGTGTTTGCATGCAGTAATGATAATAATATTTGGGGGGGGTGGGGGGTGGGGAGGTCTCACATCGATGGCATTTAAAAACAGCATATACAGTGTGCAGGTTACAATCGTCGAGCCTCCACTCGGCACCGATTATTATTATTATTATTATTGTTATTATTATTATTATTATTATTCAGCCTATTAACCACTGCTGGCGTCTTCATTTGTCTCCATGTGGATATGCCTCCTTCACACAAGGTCTGGCTGGGTGCTGTGTTTGTGTGCAGTCATTGTATGGTGGTGTATTGTTTTTGATGAGAGCCGTTGGCACCGTGGCTTGTGTGGAAAGGGCCCCGTGTTAGGATCCTATTTATATGCATTGTCTGTCTGGACGTCCGTCTATAGGGAGAGAGATGAAAGAATGGCACTGCAAAGGAATTGTGCATCATGTTTGTGAGGCAGGTTGAGTCACTGAGTTACTGCCCAGACAGGGTCAGTGTAATGTAACATACACCAACAACTCTCATCAGTTATTAGTTTTATTTGGCTTTGTTTCACTTACCAGCTGTGCTGCAGGTTCGATTGTCTACATTTTATTGGGACCCAGTGTTATTGGCAACAGACTGGGCCCATTGGTACAAAGGTGGTTTTATATGCTGAACACATTCTCACTCACCTTTGCTCAGGTCGCCTGGAGTTATACTGTAGGGAGTCGCGTTTGGTTTGAAATTTATAAAGGCAAAAAAAAAAAAACAAGAGCTGGAAAATGTTGATTTTAACGAGGCCTGCATGTTGAACCCACAAACACATGAACACAGATTCCTCTTGTCTAATATTTTTAGTGCAATATTTATTATATTGATAAATTATTCAATATTCTTTAAAATTTATTCATGCAATGCTGTGACCATGTGAATGAATATATTTTGGGAATTGCATGAGGGACACCAAATAACAAGATATTGTGAGACAGCACACACGTAGACTTGTTATTTATTTACACATAATGGTTTCAATACCAGTCAATATCAATGTCCGTGACACATATATGGATTATTTTTCTTATTTATGTAAAATTACTGTTTACTTATTTACAACAATTGGAAATTGCAATGTGGTGTTTTCCTGTACTGTTACAGATTTGAAATGTGTATAACGTGCTTTAAATAATATTAGTGAATTCAGCCTGAGCGTGTCTGAGAGTAACATGAATGTACATGCACCATGCTAATGTTGTTACTGCCACCGAAGCGCAGTAGGAAATTGAGGTGTAATGTAATTTATTGCCACACATGGTTTAAATATTCATATGTATGTTCCTGACTGCTTTAAACCTGAACAGCACATCTGTTGATTGTTTCACGGTGTCACTGTTCCGATCGTCATAAGTAACAAAATGTCTAACATGTTCTGGCTATAATATTTAAATGAGACCTTTAGCTCAAGTCTGAAGGGTATTTAACAACCCTGCCCTGCCCCTTTTCTTTTCTACAGATGGTTCACTTCCCACAATCGACTACATTGAGGTACAAATATCAAATGTCCCGATCCCTCCCTCTCTCTCACCTGAATAGCAAACCTTCCTGATTTGAGTCAATCTTTCCAGTTTTCCAATCCCTTCCCGATTAGCGCTCCTTTTGACCTAAATGACAACTCCAGCCAACCCTCCCCTGCTTCTTAACTGTGTTTCCTGAGTGGAATGCCATTTCTGATATCTCCCCCCCCTCTTCCCATGCCTTTTTTTTCCTTACTGGAATGGTATATACTCCCACTTTCAAGCTTTAATTCCAATCTTTGTTTTCTTTGACTGAGTCAGGCAATGTTTTTGAACTGGAACTTAGTTTCTCGTGCTGCTTTTCTGTTTTTTTTATTACTCCCCCCAAATTCCCGATGCAAGCTGTCCATCGGGGTCCTTCACTGTTTCCTGAACCCGCTGCTAAGAAAATGCTCCAAACGTTTCCCTTTAAGCCGACCAATCTGTGTAACACGATTTTACACTTTTCTGGTTCATTGATTGTCTGTGTTTTTTTTTCACTCACTGACTCGAACCTAACAGTGTGTCCCCCCCACCTTACAGAAGCACAAACACCCTTACCTGCTGTATTAAGCCCCCCTTTCCCTTCTATTTTCTTCCTGTCTTTCCCCTTTAGTGTCTCAGTCCAGGGCTGCGTCCCTCTCTCCTCCACCCTATGTCGTCATCCTTATCTCCTGCTCGGGGCTGGTCTCCTTCGTCCTGTTGCTCCTCACCTGCCTGTGCTGTAAGAAAGGAGGAGTGGGGTTCAATGTAAGTCCACAACATGTAAGAGATTTATTCATCTCTTTCTGCTCTCTCGGCATGCCTGTGTGTTTGAAACATGATGAACTGCTGGAGGACGTGGTATGGGAATGGAAACAGGGAGTCATTGATTCCAACTTAATGAAGTAGAAATGGTCAATAATCACCTCTCAGTCTAATCTTGACTAATCCTCCTCTTTTGTTTTGACCAGACAGCATTGTTGTTTCATTGGTAGACAGATCGTCGTCACCTAAGTGTGGCTCTTTCCCCATTGTCTTAAGAAAACGCTCCAAACGTTTCCCTTTAAGCCGACCAATCTGTGTAACACGATTTTACACTTTTCTGGTTCATTGATTGTCTGTGTTTTTTTTCACTCACTGACTCGAACCTAACAGTGTGTCCCCCCCCACCTCACAGAAGCACAAACACCCTCACCTGCTGTATTAAGCCCCCCTTTCCCTTCTATTTTCTTCCTGTCTTTCCCCTTTAGTTTCTCAGTCCAGGGCTGCGTCCCTCTCTCCTCCACCCTATGTCGTCATCCTTATCTCCTGCTCGGGGCTGGTCTCGTTCGTCCTGTTGCTCCTCACCTGCCTGTGCTGTAAGAAAGGAGGAGTGGGGTTCAATGTAAGTCCACAACATGTAAGAGATTTATTCATCTCTTTCTGCTCTCTCGGCATGCCTGTGTGTTTGAAACATGATGAACTGCTGGAGGACGTGGTATGGGAATGGAAACAGGGAGTCATTGATTCCAACTTAATGAAGTAGAAATGGTCAATAATCACCTCTCAGTCTAATCTTGACTAATCCTCCTCTTTTGTTTTGACCAGACAGCATTGTTGTTTCATTGGTAGACAGATCGTCGTCACCTAAGTGTGGCTCTTTCCCCATTGTCTGCCATTGACTCTTATCATGTTGTGATTTGTCTCAACCAGGAGTTTGACAATGCAGACGGGGAGGAGTGCTCTGGAGGCTCCAGCCCAATCCAGGAGGACAGCCTGTCGTCATGTCCCTCGCTCCCTGAGGTTTACACCTTGCCAGTCAGAGACAGGCCAAACTGCCCCTCCCTGCAGGATGGAGCAGGTAACAGTTCTTATTTGGAAGGGTTTGATGGTGTCCTCAGGTGAGAGCATCCCTTGACTGTTGTAGCTATAAGAATTTTTCATGGCCATTTTTCAGACTCATCCTTAAATGTGAAAAAAAAAACCACTTGGAAGGCGATTTTATTGTGGTGCAAGGAAAGCTTTTGTGTCTCTGAGTATTTCTTTTTTTAGCGGTTCATTGTCAATCAGTTTTTAAAGCCGTTTCTGATGATCATATGATAAAAGAACGCGACATGCCGACGTCTGCGTGACTCTTTTATATCTCGGATTCTTTTGCAGACTCCAAGTCGCAGTGCTTCAAAAGACACACTTTAAACTACCTTCAGGAGATAGGAAATGGCTGGTTTGGCAAGGTAAGATAATCAGCTCCCACAATCAGGCCATTTCATGCTGTCGAGTTTTCTTTTCTTTCACACTGTGCCATGTTACATTCTAGCTGCTGACCAGATTAAATGAGTGAATTAAATCCAAATGAACATGGTTGTTTTCCTTCTGATCTCCTTCCACCGGCTGCTGTTCTGTGTTACGCTATCGTCCATCGATCTCTTTTAGGTGATCCTGGCTGAGGTGCTGTGTGACTGCAGCTCTTCTCAGGCTGTGGTGAAGGAGCTGCGAGTCAGTGCCAGCCCTCTGGAGCAGAGGAAGTTCTTGGCTGAGTCTGAGCCGTACAGGTGGGAGAAACTGCTCAAACTTGGGTGGCCTCTAGGGTGAAATACCCCTGACTGGTATAAGGACAGGCATGACAGCTGACTGCACACAGTGTAAAAGTAGGAGTGCTATATGTTTTACATTGGTAATGTTCCTGCAGTTAGATGGTAGTAAAACGTAAGCACGAGTTTTGAATTGGAACCTGAGCACCATTTTGGCTGTCCTCCATCTTCCCTCACACACACACACACACGCACACGGAGAAAGAGGGAGCATTCAAGGACAAGTATGTTATTAGTCATCCATCCATCCATCCATCCATCCATCCATCCATCCATCCATCCATCCATCCATCCATCCATCCATCCACTATTTATATTGCTGCATTTTAATTTCTATTGCTATCTCTGTCTTATATTTCTTTCTCCCTTCAGGAGCCTAAAACATCCCAACATACTTCAGTGTTTGGGGCAGTGCAGTGAGAGCATCCCCTTCCTTCTGGTCATGGAGTTCTGCCAGCTGGTAAATACAAATCAGCCATTTTTTAAGTGGCATATTGAATTTGAACATACAGGAGCTATACAACTGACTGCAGCTGCCAAATTCATTACATCACCGTTGTGTTATTCTTTTGTTTTGCTTTTAATTTTTGACACTGCATATTCCTGCACAAATGCTAAACTTTGGAGTGTTAATTGCCAGACTGTTTTTATTACTGATGCTGTTAATTACTACATAAACCACCGTATTCTTCTTCTGAAAATGTTTTTTTTATCATGTATAAACTACACCAGTGTTATTTATAATAGGACCTTTATTGCATTTATGTTGTTTTCATTTCGATAGCTCTGTCTATTATTGCTTCAAGAAAAGTACAAGTACAATCGACTTGTTTTCCAACCCCTACCTGACTTAAATCGCTGACTAATGAAGTTAACCATATGAATGGCCAAACAAAGACAAAAGCAGATCAATTACAGCCACACAACAAGAGAAGCCAAACAACACAGGAATTCTCACAGACTCGTATTACCCTCTTTGATTAAGTCTCCTTTAACTCTCTCCTCACGGATAGTTTTTTTTATCCTTCGATATACCATTCATTTTATTTCCTTGCCCTTGCTCATTGCTGATTTCTCTGCTGCTTTTGAGGCTCTCTGATGGAAAACTATACTAAAAAGTGACAAATTTGAAGCAAACCTTCTTATGGCTGTAGTTTGAGCAAAGCACAAATGCTTGGCAGACTGATATTAGCTGATCTTCTTAAGTTGTATACATTTCAATTCTTACATTATTGTCACAATGTACAACTAGGGGGACCTGAAGAGATATCTGCGAGCCCAACGCAAGTCCGATGGGATGACTCCAGACTTGCCAACCCGGGATTTGTTGACCCTTCAGAGAATGGCTTTCGAGATCACCTCCGGCCTGCTGCATCTCCATGAAAACAATTACATTCACAGGTTGTGAAGTCGCTTCCATGAGAAATGAACTTTCATGCTTCCGTGGAGTTTTCTTTAAGTGGCTGACTCTTCGTTGTTGTGCTCTTGTCATTGCAGTGACCTGGCTTTAAGAAACTGCCTTTTGACCTCCGACCTCACTGTTAGGATAGGCGACTACGGCCTTTCACACAACCATTACAAGGTATGTGTGTCCTTCTGCTCCTGGTGTTTTCTCTTTATTGTCCTGTACGAGCTAGAGTAATATAAATAATGAATATATCGTTTTGTGCAGGAGGACTATTACCTAACTCCAGACAAGCTATGGATCCCACTACGCTGGATTGCTCCTGAGCTGCTGGAGGAATACAGAGGATCTCTCCTTGTTACTGACCAGACCAAGACCAGCAATGTGTGGTATGCTTTAAAACGACTGCAGCTGTTTGTATGTGTATAAATAAGTTGTGTTGCTGTACAAGCATTGTGTCACCAAAACCTAAAAAGATGGGAGAAGATTATTCTAACCATCTCTTCATTTTTCTCTCGTCCAGGTCATTGGGGGTGGTGATATGGGAGCTGTTTGAATTTGGCTCTCAGCCCCACAGACACCTAAGTGACGAAGAGGTGCTGACCTTTGTCATTAGGGAAAGACAGATCACTCTGGCCCAGCCCAGACTCAAACTCTCCCATGCAGACTACTGGTCAGTGTACTTATCTGCATCTTGCACTGTACAAACATGATGATTCAATTCATGGATATTCCTGTAACTCCATTTTACTTGTTTTTTATCTGCAGGTATGAAATCATGCAGTCCTGCTGGCTACCCCCATCTCAACGCCCCTCTGTAGCTGAGATATTCCTCCTCCTCTCCTCCCTCCTGGCCGCTGAGAGAGGAATGGCCAGGGGGAGTGTTGGGGAAGAGGATGAGGAGGATGAAGAGTATGAGGAGGGTAGAGGAAGGAGAGGTGAAAGTGAGGAGTCGTTTGAAAGACGCTGGGACCTGTTGCGTCCACCTGCCTTCCAGACTGCAGCAAACGAACGTCAGAGGGAGAGGGAGTATGGGAGGGAAGACAGGGACAACTCCTACCCCCTGCTGGACCCCGTGGGGAACTGTATCACCCCATCCTCTTCTGAATTGGATGACATCCTTACAGTCACTGAAACTAGCAAAGGCTTGAACTTTGAATATTTCTGGGAAAAGGCCCACGCCAGGCGGGGCTACAAACCCCTCGCCCCGCCTCAGCCAATCCCTCCTGTGAATAACAATAACCACAGACAGTCGCTGGACACTCCCACTGTCGTTCCAGTTATAAGTGCTCGCAGTCCCTCCCTCGCCAGCGAGTACTACATCAGGTTAGAGGAGCACAATCCCCAGGAAAAGTCGCCCACTCTTAAAGGGAAGGCACAGTCCTCTTATCGTTCTGACTCTATTTGCCTGGGAGACATGGAGCTGGTGGAGATTCGCAGTGGGATGCTCAGTAAAGACCGCATCCCTTATTGTTCCTCTGACAAGAATGGGAAGGGCCTTCATACGGTCAGATCCAGTGAGCTTCAACTACAGGTGCCTAACACAGGTGTGGCAGTGTTCAGAGACACTTCAAGTCGAGTGACTGACTTCTCGGTAGTCGATTTAGGGGACGACAGTGAAGAGGAGAAGGAGAAGAGCAGCGAAGGAGCTAAAACGTTCTCAAAAAGTTCTCAAGCACCAGTGCTCCCTCCCAAACCTCGATCTATGTCCATGTCATCAGCCAACCACCTTCACTCACGCCCCCTCCCAGCCCCGCCGCATGGATATAGGGGACTGCCCCACTACACCATTAGTGGAAAAATTGAGACAGACCCCCATCACATGAGCAGCTGCCCACCTTCTACTTTTGATCACTTGGGGCTTCATCGCTCTCGGCAAACTCTACCTCCATCTCCGTCCCTCTCTCCTTCCCTCCCCCCATCAAGCCATCCGGTTTACCCTCAACCTCCTCAGATGTGTCCTCCACCTCTTCCTCCCCACTCCAAACCACAAAGAATCTGCCCCACCTACAATACAATGGATGCCTACTCAAGATACAATAAGCCACAGATGCAGAGAGCCAATAGAGACCCACTATCCTGTGACTCATCAGATAGAGAAAGTATAACCAGACATGCTGCATCATTGCACAGCTCAAAGGAGACCTCTCACACACGTGCAAAAGTCTTTGATTCCCCTGTTCGCCGAGAAAACCCTTTGCGCCCAATTTATCGCAGTTTACCCCGCCCTCAGCCCACAGACCCCCAGACTGAACGTCAGTCTTCATCTAGCCCCACATACTCAGACGAGGATGACTCTCCCTTTATGTCTCCAGAGAGACAAAGTGGTGGGACTACTGTCACTCACTCTAGCCTATCTGAAGATGCAGATCCGGCTACTGCAGAGCTCTTCTCCAGGGGAATGAAGAGAACTCAGTCACGCCTGGACACAATCCTGCCTGCCATTTGGAAAGAAGATGCTGAACTTCAGGCAGAACACGTAGCTGCAGCAAGAAAATCCCCCATGCACCTGTTTCTCACAGAAATATCCACAGGGCAAGAGTCTAGTGAGTCCAAGTCAGAGGCCCCATGGGAGGGAGCAAAGGAGGAGACAAGAGATGGAGAGAGATGGGGGAACTTTGTGCTGCCCAACAGAGGGATGCGCCGTTCCCGGTCGTTGATAACAGAGCTTGGCTCAGCAGGACAGTCATGGGGGCAAGAGAAACATATCAACAGGACAGGAGCTGAAGAGGAGTATACTGTTACGAAAGAGTCATTTCAGAGGGAACTTTTTCTCACAGAGATCGACACAGATGGGAAGGACATAGACATGGAGGCAGGATCAGAAAGTGACCCAGTAAAATACCTCTACCCCGCAGGTTCAAGATTGCAGCCATATGGTACTTCAGGCTTTCCCACATATACCGAAGCTGAGGAGGCTTATTCAAAGGGTATACGGAGGTCTCGTTCCCTGCTCTCTGAGATAACCATCGGCAAGCAGGAGTCTGATCTGCAGCAGACTGAGGAGGAGCCGCGGAAAACTAAAATGACTCGGGAGGAGTTCCTGAAGGAGATCCACTCAGCAGAGACCTTTTTGACTGAAATAATATCAAGACAAAATGCTGCAGCAAACAGAAGGGAGGTAGACTCGTCTTATTCTCCTACACCGCTCTCACCTGAATATGAGTCCATATGCATCGACCCAAATTCCACTCAGACCATTCGTTTTCAGTCAGAGACCTCCATACAAGCATCCAGCCAAGGCAAAGATGATATAAAAACAGAGGCCATCTATGCCCAAGTGACCAAGCGTGCTAAAAAAAGTGAGATAAAGGTTTCTATCAGGCCAGAGATTCCAATCCTCCACATAGGATCAAACAAGCAAAGTTTTATAATGGAAAGCCAAGGAAACAATGCCGACCACTGCCAATCTGGTGATTTTGTGTTTTCAGAAATTATGCCGAAAAATGGTTTACTGCACAACCAAACGAGTCAGAAAGAGGAGGAGTGTGCGGACGGCCCTGCTTTACCTGCCAGAGGAAAGCAAACAGGTGTCTCAGAGAAATATCCCAGTGAATCCACTGAGGATGCTGAAGAATCCAACACTGTGATACTGCGTGAGAACCAATCGCTTTTTACACATGAAGAAAAGACTCAAAAGGCTGCTGTCATGAGGAATGGTGAGATAATAAAAGGTGATTTGCAGGACTATAGTCCCAGGAAAGGAGATCTACTATGTGGAACGACTGACACCACTTCATATGATCCTGAGAAAGAAAAGAACCACACAGACAACGTTTCTGCAGCTGTCTCTGAAAACGTTGCATCAGCTGGTTTAGAGAACTTGAAGAATTTGGATTCTCAAACTGATGACAGCTTTGATGAGACAAACAGAGGAAATGTACTCCATGATGGAGACAAATACTGTCATATCACTCAAAACGCAGCCACTGCTGCCACGACACCAACCACTCCAGACTGGGACCCATCCTCTGACATGTCGCTCGTCACCCCCACTGACTCAGTCCTGTCACCTATGACCTCTAGCTCAGCTGAGTGCCTCACTCCGAGTGACTCGTGGATGGGAGGAGGAGGAGTGGGAAGCAGTGGGTGGCGGGTTCTGGGACATGAAACTCCACATAGAGATTCTGCCTATTTCTCAGATAGTGACTGGGAGGGGGACGGGAACAGGAGGAGCAGTGATGGACTCGTGTCTAGGCCAGGCAGTGGTCGAGGAGGGGATAGAGTGCTGACGGGGATTGAAGAAAAAACTGAAGAGGAGGGAGAGTCCCGGGAAAAGAGCCCTAGAAGAAATAATATCGAGATTTTAGCAAGACAAGGTGAAAATGGAGAAACCATAGCGTTTAAAGAGGATAAAGGTACAATATATCAAATTGCTCCAGAAAACAACTCATCACATTTAGATGATGTCAAAGATATTAAAAGCAAAGGCCTGGTGTCAACACAAGGAGATGAGTCAGACATTTTCCAAAGCGAAAGCAGAAAGTTGGCATTGCTGTGTGAGGAAACACATGCTAAGGACTGTGTTGACCTGATTGATAGGTTGTACTCTAACTTAGATGATGAACCACTAAAAGGCCTGACACACAGTGGTGGGTATCCGTTAGACAACCACTTCACAGATGGCATTATCTCGCAGATTACAGATTGCAGATACCAGGAGTCTGCAGACAGCAAATTAAATTTACATTCCAAGAGCCTTGCTGAGACAGATTCTTTGATCAAGTCTGTATGTGGCAGTCAATCAAAAGACTGCATGTTAAGACTGAGCATCAAGGATCAAACAAGTGTTACAGATATGGACCTATCTGAAAGTAATTCCCTCCAATATGGAAATGACACTTTGGAAACTGTGGTACCATCCAATGTTCCCAATGGAGAGCCCAAAATATCTAAACTGTGTAGCAGTCAAACCAATAATGCAATAATTCTCGAAATGCAATCAGTAGTTGAGTCAAATGATGATGCGAAGTCCGTCAGTGATAACAGTGGACCAACATGTCTTTGGGCTCAGCGGGGTGTTGAAGAACCTAATATATGTGAAGAAAGGCCTGATCTAGACCACAATGAACTGGGCCTGAGAAACCTCTGCTGCTCAGACAGACCTGAGGACAACAAGTTCACAATGGAGACAGAGAAACAACTGGCTGCTTCAGAAATGAGTAACGCCATGAAGGAAAAGTCACCCCTGAGAGGAGCAGCAAGTGGGATTGACTCTGCTGACAATGTGGATCAAGATTTCTGTGAAGGGCTAAATGTGAAGACTAAAGAGTTATGGAGCTCGATGGAAGAGGATAAAGAAAGACCAAGGCCTGATGTCGTGAAAGGGGAGTTTGACTGCCACCGTTTTTCACAAGCACAGGATTTGCGCCTGTGGCCTGATGAAAATGACCAGTGGGCCTCTCCACAAAGGAGGTGTCAAGACATGGAGCTCAGATCAGAATTTTTCACTGGCTTCAGTAATAAGCCATGGGAGGTGGGCGAGAGGCTTGTAGTGGGTCAGGAGTTCTGGGAGACTGAGGAAAATGATGAACTTGCAGGAAGTGAGCCTCACCCTGCAGTCTTAGAAGGCTGTGAAGAAATGTGGAATGATGAAACACAAGGAGTAACTTGTAAGCTCAGCACGGAGGAAAAGATGAAGTCTGAAGGCAGTGACAACCAACAGGCTGTTCAGGCAGAGCACATACAGCAGGAGGAAAATATTGAGAATCCAGGAGAAAGTGACAGCTTTAACAAGCAGCTGAAAAGAAAGATCTCAGATATTGAAGTGGAGAATATGGAAATCCCAGAGACGGAGACCTTGGAGCAAAGAGAGACGCAGATATTTTCTTGCACAGAGATCAGAGTCAGGGACGGGCAAAGTCAACCAGATTCAGCGGAGAGAGAGGAGTCAGATTTTAACAGATGGCCTCCGAATGACCTCTACGAGATACAAAGGGAAGAGCAGGCATCAGCTGAACACGTTGACAACGAAACAAGCTCTAGATTAGAAAACGACTTCAGTCACACCATAAACAATCAAAGCGAAAACATTTCGACTAGCATCAGTGACACTTCTCGTGTGAATTCATCGTACGTGAATGATATTGACTTGGGCTTAAATTCAGATGCTGAAATGAGACCGCAGCTGTCTAAGCACTGTGTAGAAGACAGAATTGCTATCGTGAATTTAGAGGAGGATTACAGTGATGCATATTTTCTATCAAATCCAATTTCTTCTCCCGATGACCATGACGCACAGGAGGAGATAGATCCACCGACAGACAATTTCAGCTCAGTCGATTTTCCAAGTCCTCCACCGAGCATAGACCTCGATGTGCAAGATGATAAACTGGAAAGTTTAGACGACTCTTTTCCTAGTCCGCCGCTATCAGTTATCGAGGCTGAGGAGTTCATCGGTCCTATTAGTCTAGATGATTTTATTGCTTGCACTGACACAGAGGTGTATGTTCCCTCAGTTAACAACACAGATGTCTCACAGCCAACTCTGCAAGAATCCGCATCTGGTACAACTCAGATTAAAGGGGCCTTAGCAAATCTGAACATCCCCTCTGTGATCATAACCCTGCATGATCAGAGCAACCATACATGCAGTGAAAGTGAAAGTCGGGAAGAACATAATAACCTGTCACAGAAGACAACATCTGCAACTCCATCTTTACCACAAGCTCCAGTTAACGATCTCCCAGAATTATTGATTTCTGACTGGAAAGGTTTAGATGAGGAGCCCCTGGAGGATTTTGAAAAACTGGAACAGTTGTGCTGCATATCTGGGGATGAGGAGGACACTTTGGGGGAACTTTTCTTAGGGAACCTAGAACTCCTGGAATCTTTGAAGAAAACACCTGATCAGAAAGGTAGCAGTGCTTCGGGTGTGGATACTTGTAAGGAGATGTGTTGCTCTTCTACTCCTGAGGAGAGCAGGGAGGATTTGAGGGAGGACGGGATCTCTGATGACTTTGATAAGCTAGAGGAGACCACACCACCCGTGATTCTGGATTACCAAGACGGACTGTCAACTCCGGAGGAGACCAATGACACGCTGAGATCATCAGGTCAGACACCCGAAGTCAAAGACCAGGGATCTCTCTCTAAGATGACAACAAAGAATGGTCTAATGATGCAGGTGAGTGCACTGTTGTTTCTTTTGGTACTCAATATAGTATCATTGTTACATTCATATATCTCTGTATCGTTTTGCTTTGTTGCTTCAGGTGTGTGAGGAGAGGCTGCAGTTCTCCCTCAGTGAAAACGTGAAAACAAATGTGCTCTGGGGAGCAACCGCTCAAGACTCAGTAACGCTTCGTCCCTGGGGGGAACAAATCACAGAGAACAGTGAGCTGGTCACTGTGAAAGAAAAGAAAGAGGATGTGAGGTAAGAAGACGGCCTCGCACGCACGTCTTAAAATCATAATTTTAAAATTCAAGGGTTAGTGCACTTGAATGGTATAAATAAAATATGTTTTCTTACCTTTATCTTACACTATCTTCAACAGTATTGTTAAGATTTTTTTTGAATGCATATGACAATGTCTGTACACTAAATGAAAGAGAATCATCTTTAATTGTGGTTATTTGGCCACACAAGTATGTTTTATTACCAAGGTTTTGAGACACGACCTCTGAAACTTCATGCCCAATATAGTAGCATTGACGGCATTTGTATTTAAGGTGAATAAACATTACTTTCCAGAACACACTGTCAGTTGTTTTGATATGTGATCGAAGTGAGTTGATTGTTAATGTAAAAGAAAAACAGATGTTTTACTTTATTACTTCAATTTGTCTTTTTTTCTCTTGCTGTTTCAGTTTAGAGGAGCAGGAACCTGTTTCTAGCATTCAGCCCCATGCCAGGTCTGATGAAAATAAAGATGAGCCGCTCACTGTGATTGAACAACCTGAGGTCACCACACCTCAGCCCACTACGAACCAGGCAATGAAAGGTGCCTTCATCGTGCAAGCTTCCTATTATTGACACTAATACAAACTCAGTATACAATATATAATAAACATGTTGTGTGTTTGGTAGGTAAACATCTCAGGAGTTTCTACTATAGCTTCTTAAGCAATGGAAAAGGCTCATAAAATAAATAAAGGTTGTCTAAAGTTTGAAAAAAGCATGACCAAATCTTAATGATCCTTTTCCCTGTGATCTTGACATTTAATTGTGTATTTGGTTTAATTCATATAAACAGCCGCTTTTATTTTTCCAATGTTATTTGTACGAGCAGAAACCGATGCTTAATGCATACTCATATTTAATATCTCTTCCATTCTCTCTATTTGCCACAGCAAAACTAGCTCGTCTTTCTCTCACCCTCCCTCCTCTTGCTCTGACTCTCCCCCTCACCCCTCCGGGCAAAGGAGGATTTGGAGATGGGTCGATTGGAAACCGAATCGGAAGGCGTAGGGCTTTGTCGTCAGGGAGCGACCCTGATGAAGATGAGGAGGATGAGCAGGAGGATGAAAGCTCGCGCAGGGTGATCGTCGTCACAGAGACGGACGTGGACAAACGCGTTGGGCTGAGGAGTCTGCTGAAGTCACCCAAGGAACCAATGGAACCCAAGGACAGAGGCCGAAATGTGTCCTTTTTTGATGATGTCACAATCTTTCTTTTTGATCAGGTATTTCTCATATATGTTATACACAATTCACCAGCTCATGAATAAAACCATGTCTGTTTTTATAGCTGGTGGGCTGATTATTATGTTTCATTGCAACAGGAAACTCCAACAAATGAGTTGAGCACTTCGGCGCCCACCACTCCAGTGTCTGTCAAAAGCACCAAGTTGGATTTACATGGTAAGTTTGAAAATGTCTGATTTGCATGCATCTGATGAGACAGACTGAATGTGGGTATCACTGGTTTCAGCTACGCTTGGTGCAACTAAGATGGTGAAGATGACCATTGTATCTGCAGACTGTATGTTAGGATTATCTCTGCATTTGAGCATTTAGCTCAAAACTCTCCTGTACTCAAGTGCACCATTAAAGAGCTGCTAGCATGACTGTGGACTCCTTAGACTAAAAAGAATTTGCGATGGGCTATAATATGTTTCCATTTTACATGTTATTAGTCTCCACCTTGCCCTTCAGAATGACATAATAAAATCTGACAGCTTTTAGCTTATCCATTGAAATGGAAAGTCCCCAGTGTAGCTATCTCCCCTCTCAATGCGCACCCAGTATTAATCATCCATAATTATCCCCCTTGACTATGTGACATGTGACACTGAGTGGGGACCTAAATCCGGCCATCAACAATGCAACAAAAGCTGAATTTTACAACACAAATATATTTTCTGGCTTGATGTTCCTTTGGACTCTGCACGTAAGGAACCGGAAACACCAAAATTAGATGCTTTCATGATCTTTTGAAGGCTTGAATCAAGGGTTTCAAAGCCCAATAAGAAATCCATTCCTCAGTCCCAGTGTTGAAGCTTTTAACTTTATGATAATTGTGGACATGTTTGATTTTGTTTTTCTTCCTATCAGGGCCGAACATCAAAAGCAAAGAATCAAAAAGAAAAGAGGATTTATCGTTAAAACCAAGGTCGCCGGTGGGGGCCAATCCAGTGACATCATCGCGCTTCACTGTCAGCCCTGCAGACGACCCCCACTTGGTGTGATGTTGTACATCATCGTGGGAATCTCAAGAGCCGAACCTTCTTGGACTGGCCCACTGAATTAACCCCAACAACCAGCCATTCACACAGAGGCTATTTTTTTATTGAATGGGCAACTAAAAGATTGAGACTCCCATTCTAAAGGCTGGGCACATTCCAGGTTTTACCAGCGACAGGATTTTGTATGACAGGGGCTGTTGTGCTTCTCCCTCCCATTGTTTACAGAGTTTATTCATAGCCTGCGGCTACAAAATGTCTATGGAAAAGGCAGCATATGCTAGCAGAAGAGGAGACCAGAGCTTTGTAAAATCTGAAACTGATTTGACAGCTATGCAGTGGGAGTCTTGCTGTGTACCAGCTTACCTTCTCTTTTTCTGCTTCATTCTGTTGTATTATTCCCCAGATGTGCAGGGAATGCACTTTCTTTAGTCACTCGTCTGTCTATGTAAAAACGCTCCGATTCCAGCCCTCTCTTTATTATAACTGTTCATTGCAGTCAGTCAGTTATTCTTGTAGGCAGGAGTTTGCAACAGAAATTGCTTGACTCAAGTGCACCATCCACTATTTGAGAATACTCATTTACATTTGTACAAATATCATAATACAAGTGTATGCAGTATCATTTTAGAGCTGTTTACTTTTAGATGTATTCTTAGACTGCACGGAAATTCAAACGAGCCATGTTTCTCAGTACTTTTGGTTCCAAAAAGGTTTATCTTGTATTATTTATTAATTAAGTATTTATGAATTTTATTTTTACTCTTTTACATAAAGCCAGCTTCAATGCAATATTTTATTTGTTTTATTATTTATTTATTTATTAATCAATTTATTTGCTTTTGTGCTATTAACTTATATTAACCTAATGATAATTTGTTTCAGACAGAATGCATCTAGGTAATATCTTCTCTAAGATCTTCATAACACATAAATCAAAAATATTTTCCCAAACATATTGATCACTAAAAAAGTATTTTGTATAATTTTACTTAATATATACCCATCTGTATGAAACAATGTCCTGTAATGTTTGATTATTTTCCTATACATCTTAGCTGTCTTGTCGTTTTGTTTACCTTGTTTAACGACAGTTAATGTAGCTTACCATGATAAGTCAAAGCCTTTCATCAGTAAATAACTCCATTTGTTTGTGTACTTATTAATTTATGCCATTTTCTACTAATGAGAATCCATCATGCAGTCAAGATCCAACTAGTCCATTTGTTTAGTCAGTTTAAATGTTGGTTTAAAACCTGTATTGTTTAAAAATGGTTTTCAGGGGATAATGTATACAAGGGAAAATAAAAACTACAAAATGTGAACCTCCAATTGAACTCTTTCGTGACAGTAAATCATATCATTTTGCATTGTAAAGCGTTTTTCCAACTGCCTGTGATAATTGCGCCTTGTTTACTCACTTCCCCAGAAGCCTTTGCGAAGGGCTTTACGTATTTAGTCTGCGACAACTGATACGCTACAATCAAAGCATTCAGCAGAACATAGAATCTGACGAGGAAAACTCGAATACATTTTCATTTTGCCTTCAACTAAAAGGATTTTGAATTTCTAGTGGGCATTTATTTTTGTTTTGTTACTCGGTCAGGAGTATTTGTGACCCTCGAGGTAAGTGAACGGGATTTAAAGTATCGCTAATAGAACGTTTAACCAACGTTTGCTATCGCTACCTAGCTAACAGAAGCCATATACATTAACGTTAGCTTCAAATGTCTTCCTCGTTGTCGCCAGTATTTACCACATCTGACTTTTAAACACAACGTCTACTGATGTGCACGTGAGAGCCCACGGACTTGGTACTAAACACAACGAGTGCTTTCTTTCTCATTCACTCTTTAATGATTAGATACACAGACATGACCCATAACAATAATGCCACAGACAAATACAAGACACTGCTTGAAGTTGCTTGTTTTGTTAAAAATGCACTGTCGTCCTGTTGTTGATGAAGCTGGTTGGTAAAATGTACTAAGCACGTGTGGCTAAAATGGTACAATATCATGGTTTCTGCTGGCTGCAGATGTCCCTGGCGGATGAGCTCCTTGCTGACCTGGAGGAGGCTGGAGATGAGGGGGAAGATGGGCTGTATCCAGATGGAGAAGAGGGAGATAGTGATGGAGAGTCAAGGCAGGGAAGGGCAGAGGGAGGTCTGGAAGACATCCCAGAAGAGATGGAGGTGGACTACAGTAAAGCTGAGAGTATTACGTCTATTGCTAAGCTCCGTAATAGCAAACAGGTGCGTTCTCTCATACGAGGGCTTTACAGAAGTAATTTGCTAGTGGGCATCCCTGTTTTTAACCCTGTTCTGTGTTCAGTTTTCAGATATCGTTGACAAAATTTCAGACTATATCGGAAAGCAGCGCAAGAATTCAGATGGTTAGTTGAAGCACTTTTGTTTTTGTCATATAACATAATTTACAGTGTCACAGTTTTGTTTAATGTTTTTTCAACTTCATTTAAATTGAAAGTTGTGTGTGTGGTACAATTTTCTTTTCTTGTAGTTTCAGGTCCAGTTGAAGCAGACCCAGAATACAGACTGATAGTGGCAGCCAATAACCTCACAGTAGAGATCGACAATGAGCTCAGTGAGTTGGCTGGTAATACTTTCAAAACGTTATGGGATTTGTACTGTTCTGTATCATCTAAACTGTCTTTTTTTTCTCTCTGCCTTGTTTTCAGATATCATTCACAAGTTTACAAGGGATAAATATTCCAAGAGGTTTCCAGAACTCGAGTCACTTGTGCCGAACTCTTTGGATTACATTCGTACAGTCAAGGTGCGACAGACCCCATTTCACGAAGAGAATAAGAAGCCTGTAGTTTTCGTAACCCCTTTTCAAACTGCGTAGCAGAGCACATTTTGACCACATCTGCTCAGGCGCCATAATTTTTCTGCTACAGTTTATATATTCACAAGCCGTTTACTTTTTTGTGTTTGTGAGAGCAATGTTTTATTATTCAAAAATATAAATGCTGTGTAAAGTGAGAGTGGTAGTTATTTTTAAAGGTGATTAAATACACACAAACTGTCAGGATATAAATGATCAATTCCAAAGGTTTTGTCATGGAACTTCATGAGGCACCTACACTCTTGACACTTCTGGAATTCAATCCTATATTCACAATATTTTAAAATGATAAGATACACAATTGCTGCACCACTAAAAGATAATTCATGCACAATTTGTTTTTGTTTTTTTAAGGAACTGGGGAATAATCTGGAGAAATGCAAGACCAATGAAACACTGCAGCAAATTCTCACCAATGCCACTATTATGGTGGTCAGCGTCACAGCCTCAACCACTCAGGGGTGAGTCTGGTGTTATACATTTCTTCAGCTCAGATCAGCATCTGCACTTTCAGGGTCAGGGGAGACTGTTGCTGGTTATATGCTTACCAATACGCCTGGTGATTATGTACCCCTATTTATGTATAATATGCACTGATCATGTTGATAAATTTTGTCTCATTGTTGTAGGACGCAGTTAAGTGAGGAAGAATTGAAGCAGCTAGAGGAGGCATGTGATATGGCCTTGGAGCTGAACCAATCCAAACACAGGATATATGAATATGTAGAGTCCAGAATGTCCTTCATTGCCCCAAACCTGTCCATCATTGTAGGAGCATCAACAGCTGCAAAGATCATGGGTGAGACATGCAAAAAGATTCATATTTAACACACTTATTGCAGGATTGCTCACCATGGTTACAACTGTACATAGTCTTTGTGATTTAATTTATTTTTGCCATTATTGGCAGTTTAATCTTATTTCCATGCCCCTTCCTTTCTCTGGTTTGTCTTCTCTGTTCAGGTATTGCTGGTGGTCTCACTAATCTCTCAAAGATGCCAGCGTGTAATCTGATGCTGCTGGGAGCTCAGAGGAGAACCCTGTCCGGCTTCAGCAGCACGTCGCTGCTTCCCCACACCGGCTTTATCTACCACTGTGATGTTGTGCAGATACTCCCACCTGTGAGTAAGAATAAATATACACGAACCACACATTTACCCTTACACACTGCAGTGTTTTTTGTTATCTAACTGCCTGTGCCATTTTTATATCCAGGACCTCAGAAGGAAGGCATCACGTCTGGTGGCTGCAAAATGCACCCTGGCTGCCAGAGTGGACAGTTTCCATGAGAGTTCAGATGGCAAGGTGACTGCCAAAAAAGAAAACGCACATTAATTCTGAATCTCTGATTGGTTGTGCCTGACTAAACTAAAGAGCAATAAAATAAATCAAATACCAGGCAGCAGAGCTTCATTGGCCAGAGGCTCTGTCTACTTTGCTGCAATACAGAAAGCTAGAGCATCTAATGACTCCTCTTTGCAGCAGAGGAATGGCTTGTCTCCTCCTGTTATAGTAATATACACAATGCTCAATGCACATGTTTTCTATTCTTAGCTGCTCAATGTTGTTATTCTATTTGCACAAGTTTTCAATTTTAATTGCACAATTTTATTACTACATTCTGGCTGTTTTTCTATAGTTCTATTGAATGTTGCTTATGTGTGAAACAAACATATGTGTCTGCTAAAGTTATTCATTCTTTATTAAATTGTAAAGAGTTCTGACTCCTGTGACGTTGACATTTTTGGGCTTTTTTTCCCCTAAGGTTGGCTATGATCTAAAAGAAGAGATAGAGAGGAAGTTTGATAAATGGCAGGAACCTCCACCAGTGAAGCAGGTCAAACCACTGCCAGCCCCACTGGATGGACAGAGAAAGAAGAGAGGAGGAAGGAGGTACAGAATATTTCAGCTACTGAAAACACTGACTTGTTCTGCCAGACAGACTTAAGTAAACAACACAGTATGGAGATGCTTGAAGTACCAATTGATTCATGTCTTTCGTTGTGATTGAAAAATCAGATATACCGTAATTGAAAAGAATGAACTGTGTAACAGTTGTACACAGGAAAGCTGAACAATGCACCAGGCAAATGCAGCATGTTGGATTCCTAAAAGAGGTTTACATAACTTGCATGGCCAAATTTAGTATACCACCATCAAATATATAAAAATATACTGTGAAACCTCCACTGTTCTCATCTCTTTCTGAAGGTATCGAAAGATGAAGGAACGTCTTGGGCTGACTGAGATCAGGAAACATGCCAACAGAATGACCTTCGCAGAGGTAGGTGGATTATTTTCTCTGCCTTTAAAGTTTTGCTGCTTTATATTTGAAGCAGTATTTTATGCTGCAGCCATTTTATTGTTGTATAACTGTTAACACCTTTTCCCTGCAATACATCTATAAATTAGGAAAGTGATTTTCATATACATCTAATATACAAAAATGTACACTGATCAATCACATTACATGCTCTTCCTCGCCAGAACATTTATGATTTTGACAAGAATTAGTCTGTTACCTGTATTTCAAAGCCAGTTGTAACAGTGGTTTCATGATCTTTGATGTTACTGTAGATTGAAGATGATGCCTATCAAGAGGATTTGGGCTTCAGTCTGGGTCAGCTGGGGAAGAGTGGCAGTGGGCGCGTCAGGCAAGCTCAGGTCAACGAAGCCACCAAGGCTAGAATTTCGAAATCTCTCCAGGTAAATGCATTTTTAATTAATTTGAATTCCAACAAAGGCATGTAACGGATTTTCTTGATTTCTAATGCAGTGCTTTTTTTTTTTTTAAAACAGAGGACACTGCAGAAGCAAAGCATGACCTATGGAGGAAAGTCAACAGTCAGAGATCGCTCTTCAGGAACCAGCTCCAGTGTAGCATTCACTCCTCTACAGGTAGGGGAAAAAAGAAAATTTCCTCCTATATTCACTATCTACTTAAAACGGTAGAGGTTTATTTCAGCTAACACTATTGTGCTGTAATCCTCAGGGGCTAGAGATTGTGAACCCACAGGCTGCAGAGAAGAAGGTGGCTGAAGCCAACCAGAAATATTTTTCGAATATGGCAGAGTTCCTGAAAGTCAAGAAGGAAACTAACATGTGAACACACTCTCACATTAACACTGGCATCCAGCACGTGCACAGTTGGCTTAACACGTCTGTTCTTTGTCCTGTATTTACTTTTAACTTTTTGATTTTTGTTTTTCCCATTTTAATAAAATATCTGAACAATTGAAAAAAAACTTAAAGTTCTTTCTACGT
This sequence comes from Trinectes maculatus, assembly GCA_016785345.1. Classification (NCBI taxonomy): domain Eukaryota; kingdom Metazoa; phylum Chordata; class Actinopteri; order Pleuronectiformes; family Achiridae; genus Trinectes; species Trinectes maculatus. The sequence continues at coordinate 689,432 of JAFBJQ010000067.1, forward strand.
AGTAATTATGTAAAAATAAGTTTGTTTTAGCTGACACTTATTATCCACTTTTATCTAACAGATAACTGTCTCAAACAAATCTGAACCTATTCATTGAGTAGACTTTTTTAACTTAAACATTTTGGGTAGTAAAATTGACCAAAGTAGATTTTAGGATACACTAATACTAAAAAAACAAAAACTAATGATAAGAAGCGGACTCAAACCAACCTCACGTTTAGAATAATTAAGGATACATTCACTATGCTAAATGTGGCCATTTGCATTGGGAAGAATGACTTTATCCAAGTTTTTTTAGATTTGAGTTTATTAATTTGTCACAAACATGAATGTGCCATAATAACGCATTTTCTTTGACAGGTTAACTTAAAGACTTTATCTGTAAAGAGAGGGAGTCAGAGACCAGTTCAATTGCATAGCAATTTAATCCATGTCCAATAAGGACTCTTTCCCTGTCACAGGGAGAGGCCCTGTGGTCACTCTCAATCAGCGTTTTAATTGACCAAGACAATATCAATAAAACTGATAACTGCTCACTATCTCTAATAGTGACCATATTCAACAGGCATCATCGGATCTTGAAAGAAGCTCCTACACACCATGACTAAATATCCACTGTATGTTCCCATTCTAAACCACCAAATTACAGTAAATACAAGATGGGCAGTTTACTTAACAATCATATCCAAGGTTTGTTTTATGTCAAGTCAAAGGCTTCGAGGCTCATGTTGGGTAGGTGGTACAGAGAATTTTGTTGAAACAGAAAAAGAAAACAAAACATGAGAAACATGCATGGGGTAGGCTTTCCTAATGCCACATACTGAGTGTGCACACAGACAGGCACAAACGCAGATCTCTAATGAAAACCCTCCCAACTCGTGCAGCGTAATGCATCAGGCCCATGGGGCATTTCTGTCAAAAGCACAGCGCCACACGAGCAGCAAGATCTTCACATTGAGATGCAGCCTATACAGACACCAGTCTCCATTTCAGGAGAGGTTTTCTACTACACATCACAATCTCTATCCACAGTTTGGAGTTCAGTCTCGGAATGTCAACAGCAGCACATTTTGTCTCACTTTGTCCTTTCCCGTCCCAACATCTGTCACTGCAGGTCTCGATCTTCAAGGTACCTATACTCAAAGGTGAACCCCTCCTTCTTTCTCTGGCCCCATTTCTCATAGTCAAAGTAAATGTAAGTGCCCTGGAGAAACAGCAGAGTGGAGAAAACAGTCCTTAGTGAGTGGCAAACAACAAACAGGTTAGTTTCATTTTCTCTGGAGATGAAATGGGGTGAAGCTTCACCTGTTCAAACTCATCTGTGATCGTCTTGGGCTCTTCATGCCTCTGGAACCACATCATGTACTTGGTGTGAAATCTCCAGGACTGCTTCTTCAGAGCCTTGGCTGACAGATACTGAGCCTTGGTGCCCTGAAAGTAGGAGGCAGCACAAATCATTAGGTTTACAAGTAGGAATTTAATACATAATAGATAGCATATATAGTGTATATAATGTTTCCCAAGGAATAAATATGGAGTGGGTGCATGGTTACCTCCAGGTAATAAAAGATGAAAAAGAGAGTTTCTGTGGATAGCCTCTGGTAGAACTCAATGGTATCAGAATGATGCGGTGGTATCTGATGATGGAAGGGTAAGGTGGGACATGGGTTCCTCATCAGGTATTGCCTTTAGGACATAAACAAAAATGCAATAGGTCAAGACTTCCTTAATCACTGCTGAACTAGAATTACAAATAGTCTCTAGTCTTGATACAATAAAATAGTCTTTAGTGATTAAAAATGCAATTAATAATATCAATTTATTTATAATCTAGAAATACATGTTGTGTACTTGTGAAATTAGTATTGAAAAGATTTAAAGCAAAGCAGTGTATCATTCTGCCCTAAGTGATAAAGCCTTAATATTTATTGGTTGTGAAAAATGATGCCTTTACCTGATTCTCTCAGAGTCGGAGGGATGTGGCATGTGTGTCCAGGCAGACTCCTGCATGGCCTGCTGGTAGAGCTGATCTTTCGGGAGAGGGGTGGGGCCCAGTGGACAGACCCCAAGAGAGGGGGGGATGCTGACTTCTGACACTGACGGCTGAGGGGCAGCAGGAGTGCCAGGTGCCGCAGAGGAACCAGAGAAGATGTCTACACAAAGGTAGTGAATAACTACGTCAGTTACACAGAGGCAATAGAACCACTTCTCAGTTATTTCCTTGAACTCTCATAATGTTTTTCTTCTTGTTTAACTCAATACTTTATGGCTTCTTTACTGAGCAAGTAAATGACAAGTGTACCGCTGTTTACAGTGTGAAAGCAATTGATGGTAATTCAATAATAAATAATTCAATAAATCAGTGTAGAACTGATGTCTGATCGTTCTGACCTCTTTCTGTCAGGTGCAAGTTGGAAATCTCTCCATCCAGGCCTGATCCCAGTGCTGCTCTCTCAGCCATTGCCTTCAGAGAACTGAGAGGCTCAGGAGCCTGAATCGATGCAGAAAATGTATTGAGACAAGTAAGTAAGTAAACAGCCACACAGACCTAGAATAGACAAAGCAGTAGACATCAACATTCCAAATCCAGAGAAAACTAACGGTTCATCTGAGAGAAAACGTCACAAACTACCCTGGGCTTCAAATTTATACAGCTTCTAACTCTGTCTTTCTTGGTGTTAGTAGTAATCCGTAGAAAGGGGTTTCATTGTTTGATATCATGTATGCTGTAAGCATATAAAATCTGTGATTTGTGAATATTGGCTAAACAAATATAATTTGATTGACTGATTGATAATCAACCTTGCTGGTACAGCTCACCTTGAGGCCTTCCGAGGCCTGTGTGTATGAGTGGGGCCCATTAAGAAGACTCCCTCCTCCAGGTGTGCTGTCTGAGAATGAGGGGGACGGAGAGCTTGGAGGCAGGGTGATGGTGCTGATTAAACTAGGACCATTGTCCAACCTGCACCAGGTATAGTGGAACAACCGTAAGATGTAGTACTGTCACAAAAGCACACTAAGTAACATGTTGAGTTTGAGGACTGCAGTGAAGTAAACTCACGGTTGGCTGGTGGAGGAACTGAGAGATGAGGGTTGGCTGCTTTGTGACTGGCTCGGTGTACTTAAGGCTGATTCTGCAGAGCTCTCTGCTACTACAGCACTGTAACCTGATGGCAGTGGTGGCAAAGATTAGAAAATAATTCTAAAAAAGGGGAAATGCTGAAATTTAGCAGGTAATACATACAATAAAACAAAGAACCTATACTTCTAACCTTTAAAAAATCACTTACTTGTGCTTCCGTTTTGCTTGAGGCCACTTGGTGGTCTTGCTGGAGCAGCATTTACCCCTACTCCGCCAACCACACCCACATTCCCACCATTTCCTCCCATCAAGCAAACGACGCCAGAGTTAGTGCTGACAGTACTTGAGGGCACCTGCGAGGCACCAGGGGCCACACTTTGCCCAGGGACCAGACTCAGAATACTACCACTCAGAGAGGTGTGAGCTGGGCTGGATCCCAACAACCCAAGCCCTGTCCCTGCCCCATTGGTGGTGACTCCACTGGAGCCAGAGGTGGGGATGGAAGTGCTGCTCTCCACCGAAATGCTGGACTGTGTGGTGCTACTTAGACCCAAACCTCCTGATGCTGCAGCCTGAGCGTAGGGGGCAGGTGTGGAGCCTGAAAGGAGCCCTGCCATTGTGTTTAGAGGAGTGGGGTGGCCACCCAGACCTAAACCAGGTATCTGGTTGGCAGTGCTTGTCCCAGTCATGCCACCTTTGCTCAATCCCAGTCCCAGCCCAAGACCCAAACTGGATGCAGGAGTGGGCCCAGGTGTGGTCTGAGGGGCTGATGAACTGGGTGTGCTAGATGGAAGTAGAGAGGGGGTAGTGGAGGGTGGCAGTAGGGGATTAGTGGGTGGGCTGGGGGTGTTGTTTGATGGGACAGGAGGTTTTGTCTGAGGTGGTTGCTGCTGTTGCTGTGGCAGTTGGTTTGGTGGCTGAAGTTGTTGCTGTTGTGCAGGTTGATGGTGATGTTGCTGCACCGCACTGCTGAAACTTCCAATTAGACTGCTGCTTGTCGGGACTGGAGTAATGCCTCCAACAACACTTGCCATGGACACCAGGGACGAGGATGAGGAAGACCCAGATGTGGTTGAAGAAGAGAAAGAAGACAGCAAGGATGGGGTGCCATTCTTCACAGGAGACTGAAAATGAAGAAAGTGCCAGAGGATGCATGTGAGAGAAAACATGTGCAGAGGTCAACAAGTGCATGAGGAACACTGTTAAACTGTAAACTGTCATAACCCATATATGCAGGAGATGATACAATCTAAATCACAAGTTTCCAACCATGGTCCCACAGAGAATATGTATTCCATTTCAGTGTCTGAGAGGCCAAAACCCTTCAGCCCCCATGCACTCAACTGTTTATCTATGGACACACCACAGATGAGAACCTCTCACCTGACTAACTTCACTGTCTGTCGACCGTCCCCTTTTCTTGTCGTCCTCTGAGTTCTCCTACAGGAGGAGATACCTTGATATGACATCCACTTTTGAAACGTTTTGAGTCAACAAACTAGCCAGTGGAATACAGCATAACACAATACGGCTTGTAGAAAAGTTATCTTAGTGCAAAATGAAGAAATGAAAAACAGCATTCTACTTAGAATCCATTTAACATCCTCATCTAAAGATATCCATGGTAGAAAACAAGTACGTACAGCAGTGCATGTAGCTGGGGATGGGGGGATAGGTGAAGAAGAGGTGGTGGAAGTGGGAGTGCTGCTGGAATGAAGATACATCTCATCTTCCATGTTGCCTTGACCTGATGGAGAAGTCGCAACTAATGCTGCAGCTACAAGTAGAAGATGGGATAGAGACAGGTGCCAAATGTTGTCATTACACTTACAACCCTCACTCATTCTCAACGCCTGCTCACTATAGATATTAAACCCATCATCGTACCACACAACTGAAGAGTACTCACGTATATCCTCTAGATCCAAGTCATCATACAAGAACTCATTTTCTTCAAAGTCGGGGTCTTGGGATGAATCAATGTAGTAGTCAACATCATCCTTGATCTTCTGGACTGCATCCACTGGCACAGAGTCATTGTCCAACATTCGTAAAATGGTCTCCAACATACGAATGTGGAATCTATGTCTCTCAATCTGCCGCTTGAGTTCCTCAATACGATCTTGTTTCTACACAACAGAAAGATGACAAGTTTGAAGTTTACAATATAAGTTATAGCAGAAAGTGTACCTCACATCTGTACATTGGATGCGGACTGCAATGCTTTTCTGAGTGTTCAGATATAATAATCTCTTAAAGAATTAACCAAGGTCTTACCTCTTTATCTCCTTTTTTCTTTCTTGTCTGAACTGAAAGTGATTCCACTTCACTTTCAAACTGATCCACCTGCATATTTAGAGTGTCTATCGTATTCTACAGGTTTGAAAGAGGTCAGAAACAGAAGTTGTTAGTGGATTTTTTCAAAGACAGATTCTTAATAAAACTGATCGATACGGTTCTTAATTGTTTATTTTACTAATTATATCGCCTTTATTTTATCTTCACTCTAAAGTTGTATTTTTAAGACAATTTCAATTTCAAACCAATGTACAACAGGTGAGAACAAATAGATGTATTACTGTTAGCCATTGTCCCGTCTCTTCCTTTTCCCTCTGAGCTGGATCCACTTTTTGAGCGAGACCCAAGCCTTCTTTTGAGTAGGCTTTTGTTTTTGTTTCACGTTCCACCACCTTGAACCGCTCCATTTGCTAGGGTAAGAAAAGAATCACACAAGCCTGTGTTACATGTTTTGATGAGGAAATATCCTTAATTATGTTTTGCTTAGCCAATAAAGAGTCACTGTAAATTAGAGACGGTGAATAACCATACCGTCTCTATTAGTTTGCGGTTTTCAACTAGCTGCCGTTTGTCTTTGATCTCGTTTGAGGCCACCCATGTCTTGATCTGATCCCTTAGTCGCTAGAAAAAAAAACAGTAGACATATTACATTAACCATTTCAAATATAAACACTATTCAAATTAACAAAATCTGTGATTGTTGTGTTTTTTCCATCTCGTTTTACCTGTAGTTTTTTAATCTCTTTCTTGAGGTCAGCCTCATATTTTTCCTTCTGGTTTGCATTAGCTGCATTGTGGAGCTAAAAAGTTTACAATTATATATTAAAAGCTTCCTCATGTATGACTGAAGAGGATAAAATAAATGCAGTATGGTAAGATATATTACCTTTTGCCAGATATCTTCGAACTGTTCAACACCTTCAGCTACTTTTTTTAAACATCTGTCGATCTCACCTGAGGAGACAAGATGGGACAGCATTGCTCTATAAAAACATGTCCATCCCCATAAGTCTTTCACAACATGTAAAAACTTATATTTATTGATAACTGAAAGATAAAGACTACGTGAGTCTGTGTGCAAGATGCCAGGTGACTGGATCCTGTACTACATTATCAATGAGTTTCCCCAACAGTCTTACCTTGAAGTTTTCTCTTGTCAGCCATGGCTCTGACTACGACAATGTCCACATTCCGTCTGTCACAACGTTAACTGCGTGAAGAAAACAGGATGTGTATGTAAGTAAAAGTATATGTTCCCTCCACAGAGCCACCAGTACATCAGGGTCCGGAGAGTGAACCTGACTCTAACTCCAGCTAGCTGACCGGTAAATGTTAGCTATATCACTAATGTTGACATTTTGAGATGTTTTCAGCCACAACTTCGTGGGGCCATTTGACCGTTTTTATGTTACTGGAAACGTAGCTGATATTGCTAATGTTGCCGATCTGACTGGCATGGTTGTCAGCTAAAATTAGCCACCTAGCCAGCAAACATTATTGAGCTAACGTTAATACTCGCCAGCTTCTTAGCTCGTCCACCTCGCTCGTTTGCTATCCAATTTGAAAAACGATTATCCCGGAGCAAGTTTATAGTAGGATTTATTTTTTCATGCATCACCATTTAAAGGTGCAGTAAAGGTTTCACGTGGTGGTTTTGCGTTATGAAAGACATAATATATCAGAATACATTAAAATCGTTTACCTGCTAGCTAATGTGGCTAACTGACTGACTAGCTAATATATAAATGCTAGCTAAAAGCTTAGCTAGCCAAATTTAGGAAACTGGGTCAACCCGAGCATCTATATTTATAGTTGTTTGCGACATTTACCTAGGGAATGGACTTTCGTTTGTCTTTTTCAAATACGGCCAAAACTAATTCCAGAAAATCTTCTTTAGTTCCAAATAGTGTTTTCTTTTCGACAAGCTCGCTCACAGTAATGTAGCTGAAGATGGACGGTAGCTAAAACCCCACCTCCGCGTTCGAAACCCGCCTTAAAACCAATGTACGAAATCAGATTGGACAGAACACACGCCTGTCACCGACACGCATCCGCTGGCATTGGGTATATTGAAGTCCAGGTATTGGCTCAGCGGTGCGATTATATTTGATCAACAAAGACAAAACTGCATCTGGAATCACACATTTACATCTCCCGCATTTTTATTTAAACTAGGCCATAGATTGATTCCTTATATATCGTCAGTTTGAAATGCAAAATGACATGCTTTTTAACTTAGTTCATCAGTCATTATGACTTAAGACAGAAATGTTCCTCTATGGCAATTGAACAAACGCCATCCCTTTAAGACCATGAGATGAGACAAAGACAAAGATTTATAAAAACACTGCTTTTATTTCTTCTTGAAAGTGAAACCACTTTGATGTGTACTGGATAGAATAATAATGGAAACACATATGACTAACTGATTACAATAACTATTTCTAGACAATAACTGTAGCAGCAATGCTTGCTCAGACCAATTTTATTTATCCAATTGTCATGTTCATCAATTACCACTACTTTTGTACAGCTTTCTCAGTAATAAGCTTGACAGCCACAAGAACCTAAGATTCTGTTGATGGCCGGTGTAAGTGAATCGCTCTGGTAGATCACAGGTAGATCGCATCAAAAACGGTCTTGCTCTGTAGGCGACAATTCCTGTTATGACCAATTCCTGTTTCTGTGTGGTCAGGGTTTTCTGTTCTCTATATTTATACACACATGTGGCTGTGAAGCGTATGAGGTCATTACGACCCCAGTGAAAGTTTCACCCATTAAAGCATAATTATAAAGTCACATTAAAGGAACACTATCATCTCAAAGGAGATCCATTGACTTGGCCAATATGGCTCTCTTGTGTTCAGAGATCTGTCTTAATCACAGAATATGTCTTAATCAATGTCAAAAACAAAGATCATTCATTTGGTTCAAAACCAAATTCCATTTCTGTTAGTTCTGTCCAGTATTTCACACTGATAATGTCTCTCCCTGCTAACTGATTTCATGAACCATGAAATAAATGATAACATTCATGAATGTATTATAAAATGCATACATTTTCTTCCCTACTTCAATTTTGTCTCAGATGCCAGATCTTTACTGCACAAGGCATGACACTGTTCAAAATTTGTCCGTGGTCATTGTTATGTAATGTTATTCAAGTAGAAAACAGGAAAGTATAAAATAACATGTACACAATATATGTATGTACCAGGTCGTTAACACTGTTTTATTAACATATATTCAAAGAAGTCAAAAACTGCAAAAACTTGGCTGCACAGCAAGAGCATACAGAGAGTAATAACACACACTGGTCTCTTGTTTGTGTTTATCATATCCAGGGCAGAGCAATAATCAGTGAGACAAAGAGGTTGGGCTGGGCATTTCTCCAAACTGTGTGTCTGCCAATGCCGATATCTCTGGTTCCGTCTGGGTAAAGACGCAGAAACTCAATCAACATTAAATTTGATTATAATACATTGTCAGATGTCTGAATTAACACCAACCCACAAAACTATACTTGCTATACTATACTAAAAATATACTTGCATGGAGAAAAGCAGAGTTCTTCACCTACCTGTGATTCTTTATCCTTTTCTTGCCTTGGAACTCGATGCCTCCTCCTCTTTGGTCCAGCAGCGTGCGGCAATGCTGCAGAAGAGGTGGAACCAGGTAGACCATTGAGATGATCATCCTCCACAGCAGCAGAATCTAAATGGGCTCCAGGCTCATCCTGAAAAACATGCAAATTTTACCTGTATGTAATAACGTACAGCATAATTAATATGTATTGATGTAATAATTTATTATGATACATCAAATAGATAGGCAGACATGCTCAGACATTATTTGAGCGTTGCTCCTACACATTGTTAGTAACTGATATGCTTATTGTTCTTGATTTGCATATACCACAAATCTCTAACTGTTTCTCACCTCAAGCACTATAGTAAGCTGGGCATTTCTGTAATCATCCCCATGAGCATCTAACGTCTTCATGAGAAACCTGTTAAGATGAACAGAACACATTAATGAGCCACCAAGTGTGAATCTTCTCAGAGATGTGGTTATTATAATGTCTTACGATGTTTGTTACATAAAGTTATGTACCTTCTTTCTTTCTTCAAACGTTGTGTAATTCTTTGTACTTGGTGAAGACGGCTCAGCATCTTCTGATTCACCTGAAATCAACATATAGCATAATGTGTGTTACTTATAAAAAACCATCCATTATCTACTGCTTGACTTAAAGGGAGATGAAGGGAGCTGGAGTCAATCCCAGCTGACTAGGCGAGAAGCAGGGTATATGCTAGACAGTTACCCAACCTATTACAGGGCCTGAAAAAAAATAACATATCACCTGCTCAATTTCTTTGCATCGTCTGCTCAGAGCCAGATATTTCCTCTTATCAAGAGCTCTTCTCTCTTCATCCTCCTGCACTGTGCTCTCAAGCAGCTCATTGCCTGATGGGCCAAGCTCCACCTGATTGAAAAACAAATACAGGAACAGCTATCACAGACAAATTCAGCTACTGTATAATGATGAAGTTCTACTGCTTCATATTACAGCAATATTATTAGTGCTTTGGCAAAACATAAGACTGGTCTATGGCGATTTGATTAATTTAATATTCTATTAACCCCAAAAGATCCTTGCTCGGGTGTATAAGTCTGGTACATGAGCCCACACTTCCACATAACAGTTGAAATTAAGAAAATACTAGACAAATATCTAATTGAGAACAGTTTTAGAAACATATGTCACAACTGTAGAATACAATTTTTACGTAACACGCTAAGACTTTAAAATAGTTGATATTAGCGATACGATACAGTTATTATCACTGTACATAAATCATCATGACTTAGTGGCACCACGAGCTGGCCGAATCACTCACATCACCATTACTATTACCATGATAATGAACATTACCTCTCCAGGTCCCAGCTCCACACCACCTGGCTCAAGCTCTGCCTCCAGGATGTGTCCTCCAAACAGAGGAGGCAAAGCCAAACCAGAGAAATCCTCCATCATCTGGTCAGGAAGGGAGAGAATATTCTGAGTGGAAAAAATATTTCAACTTGATTTTATTGAGTACATTTCAATAACAGAGAGAAAAAACTCGTTATGTTAAGCCCTGGTATTACCAGTGACGGACTATCTGACAACAAGCGACCGATGTGTCGATCCTTACATTTCTGTACTGACAGTGCCGTCTGTGTCCTGTTGTTTTAAAACATCGCTGCAAGTAGTTTCATTCTTCAGTCGGTAATTTTCATTCCATAGAATATTAACGAAAGCAAATACAGAGCAACCCAAATGCACTTCCTCTTGTAAGGTCTCCTCTTTCGACTAATGTTTATGTGGGACGGTCGCAGACAAAATACGTAGGCAGTAATAGCGACTACACTTCCCATGAGCACGCACGCATTTTAACTACACAAGACAACATGGCGGGTATGTGTACAACTTTCATCGTTTGTATCACTGACCGGTGAATTTAGCTGCAGTGGATCCCCCGTATTACATCGATATATGCTTAAATTAAACACAATGGCACCTGACAAGGGCATTGCTATTACTTAAACATTATGATATCAATTCAAAATTAAACAATAAACGTGACCTTGGATGTTGGGCTAACGGTGGCTAACGCTAGCTAAACACAGGTTAATAGCTAGCTGTGGAGATTTTAACAATATTCTTTGAGGGTTTTTACAATTTGTTTGTTTCTACAGGAGTCGGGGCTTTTCTGAAGAATGTGTGGAATAAAGAGCCTGTTATTCTGGTCTCCTGTGCCATCGGAGCGTTAGGTCAGTAACCTCTTTTCTACTTTATATCAAGCCGATGTAAGCGGGAGACAGCATAAATTGTACAACTTGCTAATAAAATAAAATAAACTACACATTTGTATAAAAAGAGCGGAATCACTGATTCTGTTATTTAATTAAATAATTCTCTCTATATATTAATTTCTTAGCATGAAATGTCAACTTATAGAACGATTTTTACATATAAAGAAGTCGGCGAAATGTACGTTCAGTCTCATGTCATCGTTTCAGTCTGAGATGATTTGGGGAACTTCATCAGTGATTTTTTTTTACCGACTGATCTATAGACTCAATGTAATGTAAGTGTCATTTATTTTGTTAAAAGTGTTGAGTTAAAAATGTGTTCTCTCAGGTATTGCGCTGCCATTTATCAGCCCTTTCACAAAGTACACAGCAATGATGAATTCATCTGTGCCATTCAACTACCCAGGTAAACACTGTTGTCATCACAGCAGCTTATTTTAAGTGTAACAATTCTGATTCAAGTGTTTTTGTTATTAAAAATGATAATACCTGTTGATGTTTATATAAATGTCAGTGCTTATTTTCCCTGTTTTCCTCATGCAGTTCCTTTGCGAGATGATGGAAACATGCCTGATGTCCCTGCTCATCCCTCTGAACCCAAAGGAAGGAACCTGGATTGGCTTAAAAACCTATAAATTCACATAGTCTCAACTCCCCGTGATTTTCCTCCTGTTAATGTTTGTTTTCTTACCTGTTCTGTCGATTAATGTTCCACAATAAAAACTGTCTATTTAATTCTACCTTTGTTCCATTTGGTCTTGTTTGAATATCTATGGTATGCTTTCATTTAGATTGAAGCATAGAGTCAGTGGATCTAAGATGACAGTTTACAAAGTGGTAGTCGGACTAGGTTTGAGCATAGAGCATCAAATCCAACAGTATGTTGTTAATTTGTACATTTTTAGCTGTTTCTCAAGTAATGAAAAGCTTGAGGCAGATCATGAGAGTTTAGCAACTAAGCTTGAACATAACCCTAATCCCTCAGCAAGGGCTTTGCATGACAAAGTTGAAATCCGATTTAATGCTGTTTGAAAATGAATTCCTTGTTTCATACCAGCATGGCTTGACTGACAGTGGCAAGAAAGGTAGTGAACAACACGTAGTACAGGACTGCATTAAACCCCTTCAAAGACCTACCATTTTAAATGGGGCCTAAGATTATTTAATACCTGTGTCGCCATATAAGTTAACACACACTACAAATATGTATTGTGAATATACAGTATTCAAGTTGAGTGGTACTGTAAATGGGCATTGAAAACATGCAGTAATTGTAACAAAAGATTTCTTTCATTTGCCATTTATTTCACAACATGTCAATACTCAGTATTTCAGGTAAATAATGTCCTCCTCAGCTTCATTCACCATAATAAAATATTCTCTGTAGTCACCATGATTTCATGGTAGTGAAATAGTCTGTTTACATTGTATTTAGTTTTACAGAACCAAGGAACTGTTTGTGTGCAATATCTGAACGATAATTCACTTTGGAAGAAACATTTTGAACTTTGGATTAATACCTGGTTGCAGTGTTAACGTCCTTGCAAACAAGCTGTTTGAACAAACATACTGTTTGTTTTAATGTAAGTCAAAGTACCTTAAAGACATCTGCACTTACTTTTTATGTACACAAATACAATAATCTGCTGAGTTACTATAAGTCATTGCATGTATCGCATTAATAACATCCCATGAAGTTCTTATAAAATATTTCACACATTATGTAATACTACTTTATTTGTCTATTAACGTAAATAATTTGCAACAGCTCAATTTTTATATTGGATTTCAATATAAAATTCTTTGTTTCCTGGTATTTTTTTTGCAACCAAATGCACGTTTCAGTTACTTTAGGGATTTACAGGGCACTACAACTGTTGCACGTTGCTTTTCTTCAAAGCTTCAAGTCCAGATAAGCCAGTATTTTCAGTCTAAAGAACATTCATGGTAAAGATTAGTCATATGGCATTAAATTACACACTTTCACACAGGTTGTACTAACTGAGGTCGACAACTTCTGTGGCTCCTACAAATTCAAAATGTTCGACCAAAGTGAAATATCAGTGTAAAAAGAAATCAAACAAAAGTTCAACGATCACAACTTTTAAGCTCTATTTACAAGCATGAATAAGTATTTGCACTATCATTTTGCTGTTTTCTTTCTTAATGTCAGACTACTCAAAGCAACATGGCTGATGTTATAGGTGATTTTCTACAACACCTTGTGGTTGATAATCATTTGAATGTTAAAGGTGCTAAAATATCACAGCAATTCAAAGGAAAACAACAATTTCAGTTTACACAAAGTTTCACCACTTTGCAGAAGCAATTTCAGTACACAGCTACAGTATATTACTTTGAATATCTCTAGTTTACCAGGAACACTTGCTCAGACATCACTCAACTTCCTGTTTTCCTTCTTCATCACTTTCATAGATACAGTTTCACAATAACATGCTCCACCCTCTGTCTTGGCTTTCACATCTTTCTTGAAGATTCTGCTCGGTCTGTTCAGTAAACATACAACTACGATTTTTTTTGACTTTTTTAGATTTGCATAACTTTAGGTTTGGGACTGAAAATGAATCAAGATGACATCAAAATCAAAGACTAAGCATGCAAACTTCTCATTCTTAAGGCTTTGAGCCATCCGCATCATGCTACTTTCTAAAAAAAAACTCTTCTCACAATAATAACACCATCCAATTGATCCAACTACTAGCTGTCGGTATTTGTGTCAATAAGTCTAATGAGCTTTTGTCATTGTTTACTTTCTGTTTTGTATTGCTCTGTATTAAATAAGTTACTTTGAGGAGTTAACACAGCGCTTGCACTGGGATAGAAAAAGGGTCTCTTGCTTTATCATTTTAATCATCACATTTAAGATAGATTATGTTTTGAAAAAAAACAAAAAAAAACTTTTTACATAAGAAAGTTTAAAGTTTAGAACAGTAAGGTTTACATTTAATAAAAAAACAAGAGAATGTGACATTCTAGTGTTTTTGCTAAAAATATAATATTGTAATAGCACTTTCAGAGTAGGAGCCTGTCCTCTTCACATAACACTTCATTATAGTCCATGAAAGTTAAAAACTTGCTCTTAGGAGCCAGTCCCTAGATCCACTGAACAAAAGAAAACGTCTGAATATGGCACAAAAAACATTACCGTTAAATGTTATGTCCAAAAAAATGCCCTGGAACATTTTCACAGACTGCAACAAATATAAAAGTGTTAGTTAATCTGAATGGGCAAGATACAGATACAAGCTAGATAGACAGGCAACCATAATACTTCTGTTATGTAAAAACTAGCCTACATTTTATTTTATTGCCCACATTTTATTTTACATTCAGGGATTATTGTATGGTTTCGTTTCTACTTCTTCTTATTAACTACCTTAACAGTAATTGGACAGTGATCATTTTTACCAGCTCAGCCTTTACGTGTGAAGCTCTTTTTTTCTGTGTTTGATCAAATTGCAAAAAAAGAACACCAAAAGTAAAATTATCGTCAAAAAGCATCACCATAAACCAATAAGTTGTTTTCAGGCCTGACCTGCTTCTCTGTCCTCCGTCTCAGAAAACCAAATCACTGCTGTGGGAATCAACCACCTACTCAATGATGGGAGCTGAGCGATCGTTGGTGACAGTCTTTCTGAGTCGTATGTGGGCAAATGGGTTGGGCCTAAGAAGGAGAAACAAAAAAGAAGCAAATAATATTATGAAAAAACATTTACAAAATACAGTCTACAATTCCATTAAACCTCTTATGACTATTACCTGGTCGGGGATGGTTGTGGAGAGGCCAAATCTGAGGTGATCTAAGATACAGAAGAAACAAGAGATCATTATTAATACTCAGTGTGTACTGTATCGCTGTCCTTAGCAACAACAGTGGTGGTCAGACGCTTTCACTCTGACCCATAACTTTTCCCAGGGCTTTCATGTTTCTGACCTTGTTGCTGTCGGCCATGCTGTATGGGCGCGGGCGGAAGGTGCTGACCCTCTGGGGAGGAAGGGAGCGCTCCTCCTCTGACTCTGGAGTGAGGGCTGCGAGTTTGTCGAGCTGGCCTGTGCTGGTGCTGTTAGCTTTAGATAAGAAAAGGGAGCTACTGGGACGGCCACAGACCCAGAGGAAAGAGTAGACAAGTACAAAAAAACACAATGAGAGCTGAGAGATTTTGGTTTTGTGTGAATTCATCAACAATGCTGTTGGTTTTGGAAAGAGGAGTGGAAAAACCAAACCGTCTTATTCTGCAGTTTATGAGCTCCTTTACCCTTTATTTGATTCATTGGGAATATGGATGGGAAATGGTTGTAATATTAGTCTCATGACACAAATGATTGAACATTTTTCAACATATTGCTGATAGACAAACTGTCCCGGCTGTAAAATGCAGAGGAAAAGTGGACGAAATTTTTCATCAACAAGTTCATCAACAAGCTAAAACCCCTAGATGTTTACTGCTGCTCTTCACTGACTTACTTCTCGAGGTGATCCGCCATGCTGTGGTGTGGCTGAGTGTAGGAGAAAGGGAACCAACCTTTCCTGTGAGGGAAAGTTTTATTGTACGTTATCACCGAGACAGCTTCAAGCATGTCAATAATGCTAAAGGGCAAAAGGCCATCATACCGTCCAGTCCGTTCATTCTGACCATAATGCCACCCGTCTCTAGGCTCGGAGATGAGCAGGGTGATGTTGTCACCAGGCAGGAAGTGCAGTAAACAAGCCCCACCCCCTACTCCGCCACCCTCCGATGCTCCAGGGCCATGAGCAAACATGGCCTCCACCTTCCCAGGTCCTGATAATGGCAGCATCCTAGGGAGACTGGAGCCTGGATAGAGAAGAGATAGAAAAAGAAAAAGGGTTGGGGTTAAAGACAAACACACACATGTTGAAACTACACAGACTGCGTCTATCACATCTTACCCTGAAAGCCACCCAGCCTCATTTCACTGACAGGCCTTCTTGGCAGTGGAAGTGTTGCTGTTCCACACATATCTGCAGACTTCAGCAGCCAGGGGTTATGTGATAGAGACAAAGCGTTGCCACCCGCTGGTCCCACCTGTTGGTGCAAAAGCTGCACAGGAGTCATGGCCCTGGAGAGAGGAGCGCTGTGAGGCAGCGGGGGACTGTGCGGGGCACTGTGTGGGATGGGGAGGGTCATGCCATGCAAGGAGCTGCTGGCTGGAGAGATCTGGTTGAGTGACATCACGGTAGAGGGGATGAGGCTCGGGGAGAGGTTGGACGTGTTGGTAGAGAGGAGGAGGGAGCTCTGCTGGGCCGGGCCACTGGACGTGGTGGCGGCAGTGGGTGCAGCCGAGCTGGCGCTGCTGCTGGAGCTGTTGTCAGGGAGGGGGCTGGCTGATGCACTGAGAGGTGTGCTGGTGTGCTGAGGAGATGCTCCCAGTGAGGAGCCTCCAGCACCTTCTCCGATGGATGATGCTGAACAGAAAGTCTGGGGGGAGGTCTGCAGAGGACTGTTGTCGATCTGGGAGGAGGAGGAGGGGAGTGAGCGCTGCTGCTGGGAACGACTAGAGTCTCCGTTCAACAGAGGAGGGACTTCCTGAACAGAAAGCCTCTGAAAAACCAAGTAGAAATATTGTTGATACCAAAAATTAGAAGTCAGCAATATTTTTTACAGTGCCTTAAACCTTCAAATGCCCAAAATGATGCCTTCAAATGACGCTTCTCTGCAGACCAACAATAAAACGTCTGAAGTGATGAACTTCTAAAACTGCTGCAGTTTGAAGCGTCAAGCTTCTGACCTGAACTGACCTGTTCAGGCTGAGCAGAGCTGAGCTTGGTGTGGCGGAGGACCTCAGCGATCCCAGCAGCCCCTGGGCTTTGAGGTGCAGTGTGACGCAGCAGGTTCAGAGCTCGCTCTGGGAGTTTTGTCGGCTGTGAACATGACTGTTGCCACGATGACAGTTTCTGCGAAAGAAGCTCTCTCACCTGGATTATTGATATATCAGTATAAGAACAGCGTTAGGGGCTAAGATTGACATTATTTAGTGTCAGTGTGTCATTTGAACTGTGACACCAGCCAGAGGCAGCTGGATTTCACTACTGTGACCTGTGTAAATCGACAAGTAAACGTGAACATATCACCTTTGAGTGGTAGTTGATGAGCAGTTTGGTGACACAACACTGCCTGTCCACCAAGAAACAGTATCGTCTCCTCTCCTCAGTGAGAGCTGACCTGTAACCGGTGGCGACCAGCGTGTCCAGCTCACCTTGCCGACGACTCATTAACTCCACAAACTAAAGGAAGAGTCGGAAAGTTGACTGCAAACCTGAACGTGCACACACAGTTCCTGCTAATGACACACAAACTACCCAGTGCTCAGAGTGACCTTTAATTTACCTAATAGGGGGCAGGAATAACATAACCTCCTGCCATTTGAACAACAACAACAAAATCCAAATCATCGAATACTATCCGTGTGTACACATTCCTTTGATTTTTTTTTAACAGTAACATGTTTTGCTCTAAGTTGCTTCTTTTCTGAATAATCAGCTGAGCCTAATCTTATTAACACTGACCTACTTCTCACACAAATGTTCACACAGATCTGCATTTCAATCTGCTGTAATGTGTTTTCTGTATTTATGTTCCCGACACCCCCTCTGGGATTCAGTTACCTGCATCTCTCTGTCTCCATATTTGTTGGGGTGACGGCTGCCCTGGCTCTTCCTGCGAAGTTTCTTGAGCTGCGACTGGCACCGCTCAATGGACTCCGATTTAGATCTCCGCTCACTCTGATACTTCTTTAAGGTGGCCTGACAGCAGAATCAATGATTTATGTGCAGAATTAAAACAGCTAATGTTTTAGATAGAAGTACTGTAGATTGTAGTACTGGTTCATTTGAATAAATATACTAAAATCTAAATATCGCCCAAAAAACATACAACCTCTTCAGCCCATTATTTATTTAGCTCAGTACATTTCTACCAATAAGGACATGTTTGATATGAATATTTTCAGTACATTGTTTGATAAGTTACATAGGTAAAATTTCACTGGTGAAATTGGAATGGTTTTTAAAGTGAGCAAAAACCCTGCTTTTGTCACTACTTCTCAAAACTAAATTGTGTTTCAGATCACATGTGTATGTATGTCACATGACTGTGAGATAGTTGAAAACATACTGTGAGGTATTTGATGTCCAGCTCCAGCTTCTGCTCCAACTGTGCGAGGAGCTCAGAGTGAAACAGTTTCAGCTGTTGATGAAAATGTTGATACGAGCAGTATTTTTAGTATTTATCCCTTCACTACTTTGTGTACTTGCTTTTTTTTTGTTGACATATCATGATGTGAGCACACTGTTGCCCAGTCTTACCACATCTTCCAGCTGCACCTGTATCTGTCTGTGCACCTCGGCCATCTGAAACAGCGTGTCCCCTGTGAGGAGCAACACAGTCAGATGTTTTGATTTCTCTTAAGTTCATCTTGTGCCTGTTTATAAGCTCTTGCACTATGTGTGCATAGTCAAGGCCAAACACTGTGCGCTGTGACGATGTTCACAACGCCAACACACAAACGGCAGGCTGCACACAGACAACACAACGATTGAAATGTCATCACTTTTCTTGCCTTGACCCAAATTTCTCATTTACAGAGTGGCGGTCAGTCCCTTCCTCGGTCACACAGCACAGTAGTATGTGGTGGCTGGCATCTCGCCCTCCAACGCTCTCGCCTGCCTCCCCCGCTGTTTTCAGCATTACAATGAGATCATGTGGTGTTGTTAATCTCCCAACAATGACCCCACTCTCTCCCTTTCCCTCTGTTCTCTCCCTATACATTTCCTCATTCCCTCACGTCTTCATCTCTTCACTCACCGACACACGGAGCTGGCTCGCAGACCATCTGCAACTTCTCCTCAGCTGTCACACCACCCACTCTGTAAACTTTACGAGGTCTATACCCGATTCATTATTATTTTCTCCTCAACCCAGTCCCCTTCTCTCCGCCAGCCGCCCACTCACCCAGCTCTTTGGAGCCTTGGCTGTCACTCGCCAGTTCACCGAGTTTGACCAGAGCGTCAAAGTACCCCTTTGCAGCCACGGTTACTCCTGAAGTAGAAAGCAAAAAAACAAAACATATATATATAAACATATACATATGTACATATACATATACAAAACACACACACACACACACACACACACACACACACACACACATATATATATATATATATAGGACAAGCATTCCTGTTTTAATGATTCCGTAAATGAAACAGCTATACTGGAATCATTGCCATCAGAAATTCAGGAATGTAAACTAGTGTTCAGTTCACCTGTCAGGGCTTTCTCATAGTGTTTCCCCATTGTAACAAAGTTCTTCAGACTGGGGTTGAACTGATCCAAAATCCCCTGTTGGCAGGAAAAAAGGACAGGTATATTATGACACACATTTCTCTTAGTTGTATGACTGTGAGGTTGACATGCAAGTTTTAAATATTTGTTTTCTCTCAGCTGCAAAAGAAGCTAAGATCATTTTTGTGTTCCATTGTTAAGGCTAAAAATACAACTAAAACAAGCGGGTTTTACCTTGTAGACGTTTTCTGTCATCTTGTTGACCTCTTCAGTTCGAGACATTTTGCTTCTCTCACGTAACTGCCACTATAACCGTTTGTCTTGTTTCCTCCTGTTGTTGTGCACGGTACTATACTTCAGAGTTAACGGAAAAACCCTAGAAGTGAAAACATGGTGGAAATTATACAACATCTAGTGATTATTCACCACAGTCACAACTTCACGCAGACATTTTCCCCACAGAGGAAAAAAACATTTGTGCCATTACATTACTTTTCTTTATCGACACAAAAAAATCAATAAGAAGTGTTTCTCCATTTTAAGCAAGATTGCCAAATGTTGATTGTTTCTCCAGTTTCCAGTGTCCTTCAGATTATATCATTTTGTCATTCTGTTCTGTATTTTCTGACAGTGTGTAGAAAGAAGAGTTAAAAACAGAATGATAAGCATCAGATATTAATATTAAGTCGTAGTACGACAAGATCCACTACAGAAATATACAGGATATTTTAACTGTTACAGCTGCTCTTGAAGAGTAATGTCAACATTTCTCTGTAAAGATCCCCTCAAACTTTTGAACCTTATTTTGTGTCACCTTTTGATGACAGATTGAAAGCGTGGGATTCAAACCAGCTGGAGGATATCTGAGGCCACTGAACAAGAGATGAGGTCGTCACACTGTCTCGGATTTTGTCTGAGGATTGCTGTGTTATTTTCACACAAATTCTCGTTTGAGTCTCAGCTGCCAGTTTCGACACTATCACTCCACAACATTACGACAACCCAAATATTTCTCCTAGATTTGTGTGCCAGACGAGTTCTACCATTTCAGATAAGAACAATAAAGTCCCCCAGTCTAAGTCACAGGTGTCAGAGCACTGAACAAACATACGACAATGATGTTTCCGTGGCACAGAGTACTATGAAGACGGCGACTTGATTTGATGGCAAAAGTAACTACTCTGAACCACTCTGTTTTCACTCTGCTGCCCTCCTTTGTTATCACAGCAAGATTACAGACAAAACTTTTGACCTAGATCAACTAATGGTATATATACAAAGAAAACATTTCCAGACTCTTGCTCATTAAGGCCACCCTGGTGTAGTCTGTAATTTGTCAATGCCTGTACAAGTTTGCAGTTTAAGACAAAAAGATTGTGTCTTTCCGCTAACTTTTTTATTGGATGTTTATAAAAGTGCAAATGTTTAAAGTGATGATGTGATTTCAAGATTAGATAAGATATTTCTGTGGGTAATTTGAGGTTCGGGTGGTCCACTACTGAGAAATAAAGTGCTGTTTGTTTCAGGATGCACCAGGAACAGTCTGCAGGTGGTTGGGAAGCTGATACAGAAGATTCATTCATGTGGGTTTGCTTCTTTAAATTTCTTCAAATGTGAGAGGATGTAAACACTGCATGTCAAAGAATACACGTTCAAATAAATGACAAATAAATAATCAGTTGAAAGGATTCATGCTTCATTGATTTCTCGTAAGCAAAATAGCAGATATATAAAACTAGAATACATAGTTAAACCATCTTTGGCACCTAAATGTTTGTTGGGTTTTGGACAATTGATTGGACAATGCAAGACATGAAGACTGAAGATGACACACAGATCATTTGTACTGGTGGTTTTGGTTGAAGGTGTCTTACTCTGTTTTACAGTGAATGCATTTCTCTTAGGATCAGTCTATGTGTAGCTGCAGCCACAGCAGCACTCTGGTCATTGAATTGACCTTTTCTCCCACAAATCTCGTCTCATTTCCACAGCAGTCTTTTAACTTATGCAAAGTGTCCAAAGAGTAACAGATAAAGGCATTAAACATAAGTTCTAAGTGGAAATATAGTGGAGTTTTTTTCTTCTTAGTAAATGTTAGCCCTGGCATTTGTCCATGAACAACTACCTGTTGATCTCAAACACTCAGTTCCATTTGTGCTACAGAAACAAATAATTCAGCTACTTAAAAAAAGAAAGTTACATACCTTTTCTGGTCTCATTGTTGGGAACGCTAAAGGCTTCCTGCTTGTCTTTGAGAGTTTAATGAACAGTTCAACACCCCCCTCTTTTCTTCTTATTAGACTACTTTCCCTCTCTGTTAGTTAGTGGGGGGTTGTTTCATCCTGCAGGGCACTAAATCTCAACTACCCTCCACCCCTTTTTCACATGGCTCTCTCTCTCTCTCTCTCTCACCCCTCCCTGCCTTCCCTTATTCCCAGGAATCAGGGTCAGATATCTGGTGCCGTTCAGTACCGCTCCTCATTACTGAGCCGATTATAGACATGCCTTCACCCCGGCATAAAAACGACCACAACGCACCGACAAATGTGCCCCTGCTCCAACACCACCCTGTCCCGGCCGTTAGAAACCGTGGTCAGCCTCCCATTCTGCCTCAGCCTCTCTCTGCCTGCCTCTCTCACTCGGCCAGAATAACAATGAGCTGACGGGACCTGGGCTGAATAGCAGCAGGAGGAGAATAATGACTTGAACGTTTTGAGCCAAAGACAGAGAAGCACGGGCAGCACATCACTGGCCTACATACACCAGGCCCATCACACATTCCTGCTCCCCATTCTCACAGGGGGGGAGTGGAGGAGGAGGAGGAGGCCCTGAATGGACACAGGCCTTTCATTAACTGCAATAAACTGATGGAGAATAAAAGTTTATGATAGAAAGAGTCCTCAAAGCTTTTAAGGGTCAGTTGAAGACTGATGTTTATTATCAGTCCGAGTAATTCGAGCACTGAATATAATATAGTATAGGCTTGAGACGTCACATCAACTTTGAGAGATTCAGGTGGTCCACGTTGTTAAATTGTCTTGATTATTTGCACATAGGATGTGTCACACACTATTACCTAGTTACATAGTTTGTTTGGTCATGTTTGACGTAACAGTTTCCAAAATGTTGATGTGTTTTGATATTTGTAGAAATTTTACAAAATTTGGACGCCTTACGATGGTATGTGTCTGACAAGCTCACACAAAAAAGCTATGGTTAAATGTCTAAATTCTTCATTCCTTGGGGATTACTGTTTGGTGGTTTATACGCTTAGTTGAGAAATAGTATGTATGTATGTGCTTAAAATTGTTTCTTTGTCATGCCTTGCATTGTTCACTCTTGAGCCGCATATTATGTATTCATCATATATTTAACCTAAATTCTTGTTGAAATTTATGTATGCTTGTTTAAGAGCTATTCTTAAGTTAATGTTAAATGAGATCGTTTTTTATGTTTAATGATTTGTTAGACCAAAATGATTTACATTGTTGTTTGTAGATACTAGCAATGAAAACTTTGGCAATAAATGGTCAAACATGAAACTGTATTTTGACGTTTTTAAAGTTTGTAGTTTTTAGCCAAATTATGAAACTTTTTGAAGTTTGTCAAAATTTTCAGCAATTTAGATGCCATAGTAGAGCATGTCGTTTTTCAAAAAATCCTGACGTTTTTGAAAGTTTGTCAAAAAAATCCAAAATTTGGACGCCATAATACAGTATGTTGTTTTTCACAAAATTGTGACATTTTTTGAAGTTTGTCAAAATGTTCCAAAATTTGAATGCCATAGTATAGTTTGTTGTTTTTTACAAAATGTTTACGTTTTTGAAAGTTTATCAGAATTTTCCTAAATTTCCTAAAATTGGACGCTATAGTATAGTATGTCGTTTTTCACAAAATTTTGCTGTTTTTTGAACCTGTCAAATTTTGTCAAAAATTTCAAAGCCATAGTATAGTATTTTACTTTTCACAAAATTTTGACATTTTCTGAAGTTTGTCAAAATTTTCCAAAATTTCGACACCATAAAATAGTATTTCATTTTTCTCAAATTGTGACGTTTGTTGAAGTTTGTTGAAAATTTCCAAAATTTGGATGCCATAGTATATATAATATGATGTTTTTCACAAAATTTTTATGTTTTTGAAAGTTTGTCGAAATTTTCCAAAATTTGGATGCCATAGTATAGTTTGTTGTTTTTCACAAAATTTTGACGTTTTTGACAGTTTATCAAAATTTTCCAAAATTTGGATGCCATAGTATACTATGTTGTTTTTCACAAATTTTTGCCATTTTTTGAAGTTGGTCAAAATGTTCTCAAATTTGGATGCAGAATAATATGCCATTTTTCACAAATTTTGATAGTTTTGTTGAAGAATGTCAAAAATTTGCGAAATTTCGACGCCATAGTATAGTATGTCGTTTTTCACAAAACTTTGGCATTTTTGTGAAGTTTGTCAAAATTTTCCTAAATTTCAATGCCATAGAATAGGATGTCATTTTTAAGAAATTGTGATGCTTTTTGAAAGTTTGTCGAAATTTTCCAAAAGACGCCATAGTATAGTATCCTGTTTTTCAAAATATTTTGACATTTTTGACAGTTTCTGAAATTTTGTCAAAAATTTGAACACCGTCGTAGAGTATTTTGTTTTTCACAAAATTTTGACTTTTTTTGAAGTGTGTCAAAAAATTTTCCCAAATTTGGGTGCCATAATATATTATGTTGTTTTTCACAAAATTTTGACGTTTTTGAAAGTTCGTTGAAATTTTCCAAAATGTAGACGCTATGGTATAGTATGTCGTTTTTCACAAAATTTTGCCATCTTTTGAAGTTGGTCAAAATTTTCTCAGATTTGGAAGAATTAGAATAATATGTAGTTTTTCACAAAATTCTGACATCTTTTGAAGTTTGTCAAAATTTTCCAAACTTTAGGCGTCATAGTATAATATGTTGTTTTTCAAAAAAAATTGACATTTTTTGAAGCTTGTAAAATTTTGTCAAAACTTTGAATGCCAAATTATAGTATTTTGTTTTTTTTAAGTTGGTCAAAAATTTACAAAATTTGGAAACCATAGTATAGAATGTTGTTTTTAACAAAATTTTGACATTTTTTGAAAGTTTGTCAAAAATTTCCAAAATTTGGACACCACAGTATAATATGACGTTTTTTACAAAATTTTGACTTTGTGGAAAGTTTGTCGAAATTTTCCAAATATAGACACCATAGAATAGTATTTCGTTTTTCACAAAATTTTGACATTTTTTGAAGTTTCTGAAATTTTGTCAAAAATTTGAACGCCGTCGTAGAGTATTTTGTTTTTCACAAAATTTTGACTTTTTTTGAAGTTTGTCAAACAATTTCCAAAATTTGGGTGCCATATTATGTTGTTTTTCCCAAAATTTTGACTTTTTTTGAAGTGTGTCAAAATTTTCCGAAATTTAGACATCATAGTAGAGTATTTTGTTTTTCACAAATTTTGACGTTTTTTTGAAGTTTGTCAAAATTTTAGAAAATTTAGATGTCATAGTATACTACGTCGTTTTTCAAATGTTGACATTTTTTAAAAGTTTCTTGAAATTTTCCAAAATTTGGACGCCATTGTATGTCATTTTTCACAAAATGTTGATATTTTTTAAAGTCTGTTGAAATTTTCCAAAATTTAGATGTCAAAGTATTGTATGTAGTTTTCAAAATATTTTGACATTTTTTGAAGTTTGTCAAAATTTTCCAAACAGTAGACATCATAGTATATACTATGTCGTTTTTCACAAAATTTTGCTATTTTTTAAAGTTGGTCAAAATTTTCTCAAATTTGGATGAATTAGAATAATATGTAATTTTTCAAAAGAAATTGACGTTCTTTTGAAGATTGTCAAAAAATTCCAAAATTAGTACGCCATAGTATAGTATGTTGTTTTTCAAAAAAAATGACATTTTTTGAAGCTTGTAAAATTTTGTCAAAACTTTGAATGCCAAATTATAGTATTTTGGGTTTTTTTAAGTTGGTCAAAAAATTTACAAAACTTGGACACCATAGTATAGTATGTTGTTTTTAACAAAATTTTGACATTTTTTGAAAGTTTGTCAAAAATTTCCAAAATTTGGATGCCACAGTATAATATGACTTTTGTCACAAAATTTTGATTTTGTGGAAAGTTTGTCGAAATTTTCCAAAATGTAGACGCCATAGTATAGTATTTTGTTTTTCACAAAATTTTGACATTTTTTGAAGCTTGTCAAATTTTGTCAAAAATTTGAATGCCATCATAGAGTATTTTGTTTTTCACAAAATTTTGACTTTTTTTGAAGTTTGACAAAAAATTTCCAAAATTTAGACGCTATGGTATAGTATGTCGTTTTTCACAAAAAAATTTCCAAAATTTGGCCGAGTTAGAATAATATGTAATTTTCCCAAAATTTTGACCTTTTTTTAAGTGTGTCAAAATTTTCCGAAATTTAGACGTCATAGTATAATATGACGTTTTTCACACATTTTGAAATTTTTGAAGTTTGTCAAAATTTTCCAAATATTAGACATCATAGTATACTATGTCGTTTTCCACAAAATTTTGCTATTTTTTTGAAGTTGGTCAAAATTTTCTCAAATTTGGATGAATTAGAATAATATGTAATTTTTCAAAAAATTTTGACGTTCTTTTGAAGATTGTCAAAAAATTCCAAAATTTGGACGCCATAGTATAGTATGTAGTTTTTGACAAAATTTTGACTTTTTTGAAGTTTGTCAAAAATTTCCAAAATTTACACGTCATAGTATAGTATGTCGTTTTTCACAAATTTTGACGTTTTTTGAAGATTGTCCAAAAAATTCCGAAATTTAGACATCATCGTATAGTATGTCATTTTTCACAAAATGTTGACATTTTTTGAAGTTTGTCAAAAATTTCCAAAATTTAGACGTCATAGTATAGTATGTCGTTTTTCACAAATTTTGACATTTTTTGAAGTTTGTCAAATGTTGTCAAAATTTGAATGCCATTTTCTAGTATTTCGTTTTGCCCAAAATTTTGACATTTGATGTTTATAAAGTATGTCATTTTTCACAAATATTGACGTTTTGAAGTTTGTCGAAATTTTCCAATATTTAAACACCATACTATTGTATGTCTTGTTTTCAACAAAATTTTGATGTTTTGAATGTTTGTCAAAATGTTCTAAATTTCTTATGCCATTGTATAGCATGACGGAGGTTTTTTTAAAAAAAATTGGACGCCGTAGTATATGATGTGGTTTTCATAAAATGTTGACATTTTTGAAAGTTTGTCGAAATTTACCAAAATTTAGATGCCATAATATTGTATGTCATTTTTTCACAAAATTTTGACATTTATTTTTCAAAATATTCTGAAATTTGGATGCAACAGTATATGTTGTTTTTCACAACATTTTGACAGTTTTTAAGTTTGTCAGAATTTTGACACCATAGTATATTATGTTGTTTTTCACAAAATTTTGACATTTTTTAAAGTCTGTTGAAATTTTCCAAAATTTAGACGTCAAAGTATAGTATGTCGTTTTTCAAAAAAAATTTGACATTTTTGAAGTTTGTCAAAATTTTCCAAATGTTAGACATCATAGTATACTATGTCGTTTTTCACAAAATTTTGCTATTTTTTGAGGTTGGTCAAAATTTTCTCAAATTTGGATGGATTAGAATATGTAATTTTTCAAAAAAATTTTGACATTTTTTGAAGTTTGTCAAAAATTTCCAAAATTTAGACGTCATAGTATAGTATGTCGTTTTTCACAAATTGTGACGTTTTTTTGAAGATTGTCCAAAAAATTCCGAAATTTAGACAACATTGTATTGTATGTTGTTTTTCACAAAATTTTAACATTTTTTGAAGTTTGTCAAATGTTGTCAAAATTTGAATGCCATTGTCTAGTATTTCGTTTTTCACAAAATTTTGACATTTGAAGTTTATAAATTATGTCATTTTTCACAAATATTGACGTTTTTTAAGTTTGTCGAAATTTTCCAAAATTTAAACACCACACTATTGTATGTCTTTTTTTCAACAAAATTTTGATGTTTTGAATGTTTGTCAAAATGTTCTAAATTTCTTATGCCATTGTATAGCATGTTTTTTTTTTAATTGGACGCCGTAGTATATGATGTGGTTTTCACAAAATGTTGACATTTTTGAAAGTTTGTTGAAATTTACCAAAATTTAGATGCCATAGTATTGTATGTCATTTTTTCCACAAAATTTTGACGTTTCTCAAAGTTTTTCAAAATATTCTGAAATTTGGATGCCACAGTATAATATGTTGTTTTTCACAACATTTTGACAGTTTTTAAGTTTGTACGAATTTTGACACCATAGTATAGTGTGTTGTTTTTCACAAAATTCTGCTGTTTTTTAAAAGTTAAAAAAAATCCAAAATTTCCACATCATACTATGGCATGTTGGGGAACACCACAACTAAAATTAAACACATTTGGGAACCAATTATGTTGGGCCCAAGGTGGGTCAATTAGAATTGTCAACGTTTTCCAAAATGTGGATGCTTTACTAATGTAGTAATGTAGTATCATTGTATGACTTTTTTCATGAAATTTTGGAGGAGCTGAGGCCAATGTTCGTATCCTGTTGGAAAGGAAAAATTTAAATTTGAGGATGTTTCACAAAAAACTCTTTGTCAGTGCAAGGCGATTTATGAGATGAGACCCAAGAACAAGATTTTTAGGACGTCAATAAAGATGGTGGAGATGTGAGTTAGATGCCAAAAAGTTACTTTACAGACACTATGACAGGAAGAGGTGCGGTCTATCCAGGAAAAAAAGAGAGGAAGGAAGGGATGAGAGGAGGAGAGTAGGTGGAAAGGTAGAGTAAATGAGGGAGGGACATAAGGAGTAGAATAAATCTCTCTCAATCTAATCAGTGTGTAAGATGGACTAACTAGCCTCAAGTGCACAGTGTGCATACACAGGCTACACTCCCCGGAGCTTTAAGGTAAGGACATATTTATTTATTTTAATAGAAACGATGACTTAGATGGTGTCTTATATAGTTGTAACAGGGAGACCAGTGAAGAGGTGGTGTTACCATTTCGAGGCAAAAAAATCAGGAAAGAGAAGAAAACATGTTGATAGAAAAATAATGAATGATATATTATTATTATTATTTGAAAAACAATAACGATTATAAGAGTTGGCAAAGCAAAAAGACCAGGATTATAACTGCAAGACATGATTGCAAGTTATTTACACTGACAAAGACTTTCAACAGCTTGGCTGTTTTATCACAGTGTCTCAGCAAGTTGTGACTGAACTAACAGCAACGGATAATGATACTGACATTAATCTTATAATGCACTGGAATGATTATGGTTTCAAAGTCATCTGGTCTCAGTTTGGAAAGAAATTGCTGGTTTTATCCTGGAAAATACTTTATTTTGTCAGAGTCAACGCTGTTTTAATCACAACTCTAACTGCTGTTGTCAGTTTTTCATTTGACACTAATTGCACTACATTACACATCCCATTCACCATATGGTGCAGGGGTGGTGCACAATCCCCGTGTTCACTGTGGATTACCCCACAGACAGACAGACAGACAGACAGACAGACACACACACACACACACACACACAGTGATGTGCAAGGCTGAAGAAGCTCCATCTCTGGCTCTCTGGCTATCTCTGGCTAAGGCAGCAAAACAACTGCTGGCAATTAGGTTAATTAGTTGACCTGCAGCCGGTAATAAACTTAGGGCTAAACAGTAGAGATTGTGTGTGACATGGTTCTGTGCCTTGACCATCTGTCGCTCCCCTCTAAGCCCTGCAAATCATAGCAAGACCTGCAGAGGCAGGACCCGTTTGATTCCCCCTCAACAGTAGACAGTGTTACGGTTTTTCAAAAAGGCATCTTAAATAAAAAATATGTTCCTACAGTATATTAAAAAATCAAATAGATTTTACATTGACATTGATGTACATTTTCAGCGAAGGGAGACGTACCCTTTGTGTGTATGTTTTTGTTTTTTTGTTTTTTTTCACTGTTTTATTATTGATACAGTATACTAAATCATGTATGAACTACCAACGCAAACACACACAAACCTGCATACACAACATAGAGGCTAGTCAGGGCAAGCAGCAGGTGGTCAGTGAGGTTTAGCCGCCACATCACGTGTGTGCCATTTCAAAATGCCGACCCTGTATAATGAAGGACACAGTAGGGTCAGCTACCCTTTATAATATAGATACATAATGTCTGAAGAAACATCTTTGAACTATGTCTGCATCTCTGACTGACCATATGAGCAGAAACCTTAACATCACAACATCAGTCATGATGTCAAAGCTCTGATCTGGACTAATCCTTGTCTGGGCTCACGCTAATGTTTTGGCCCATGCCTATGCTACATAAGGTTACAGGTCAGACAGTGTGAGCACATCTATCTGTTAACCAGGAACACAACTGTATCCACATGCTACCTGTTTCGTCTATGTAAAATGTAAAGTAAAAGTGAAAAAGACCTTACTGTGTGCACTGCGTTAAAGTCAGATCTTTCTAGGAGCATTGATTCTGGTTCAGGTTTTAAAATGCATTACTGAATATGTTCTCTAACTACTGCACCCAACCTCGTTTTGTCTTACAGGTTTATTCCAGTCCTCGGTACCCGACAGCAAAAACAAAACACAACTTCAAGAATAAAACCAGATCTTACACAGCAAAAGGGAAGAAAATGATTTGATTCCTTTTTCACAGATGAATGGAAGCTTAATTATCTTGCTCCCTGATGTCTCCTTTACAACAACAAAAAGTCAAAGCAGAAATTAAGAACTGAACTGAACTGCAGGTTGAAACGATGAGGAACTCTCAGTCTCCACACCTGTTCTTTGTTCCTGTTGTGTTGTCTCTACTTTCACCTCTACTCTACCAAGCATCTGCCAGTTCAGGGTCGGACTCTGTTTATGGTGCCCACCCACGCTTTGTTTGCACCCCGATCCCTGTGGATTCAGACCCTTCCTGCTTCCCTACAGCAGGTCCAGGGGTAAGGGCAGCAGGCCCCAGTGGACCAAGCCATCAAAGTGCACCTCCTGCTGGCTGGTGGGGGGCGAGCGAAGAGGCCAAATCCACCATCCTCCACCTCAGGGAGAGCCTTGTGCGACAGAAAGAGACCATCCTGGATCAGAGAGAGACCATAAGAGAGTTGACAGCCAAGCTCAGCCTGTGTGAGGGCTTTGGCCGGGGAGCGACGCCACACGATGAGCACCACGGCACAGCATCGTACTCCCATCACCCATACATTGACCATGGGCACCATAGCAACCATCAAGGTCACCATGGAAACCGCAACTTCATCCCAGACTCAGCGCACAACCCCTCCGTAGGGGGGCAACGATCGGATGGAGGCCACCGCAGCAACAGCGAGGGGAAGGATAAACATGTGACACCAGGGGACATCACATCATCACCAGAGCAGATGGAGAGGATGCTGCAGGCACTGAGGGAGAGGCTGGACACCTTGCAGGTGAAGAAACTTTTTAAAACTTTCTGCTACTGTATCCAACATAACGAGCGAAAAGAATACAATATGCATTTCAGAGAAATGTCACAGCTGAGAAAGAAGATTAGTCTGTGCAGACTTCACATCAGTGCTGTCGTCACTGGACTGTATGTCTGCTAAGTGCTTTAGACAAAGGAATGACAACTATGGAATGACTTACTTAAGCACATTAAGCCACGCATTAAATTGACAAGAGAGACAATCCAGTATCCCCCAGATGGGAATTCAAAGGAGCCACCAGCTTTTCTGAGGTTTGATTTATAAGTTTTAGGAAGAAAAAAAAAACGATGTTTTCCTGCCCTGATTCCTCTTTGGATCGTGATGCCAGACAGATGTCAGAGGCTGCGGCGTATTTGCGTGCTAATGTCAGTGGGTGGCATGGGTCTAAGATCAGCAGTAATTATCGTGATCTACCTTGACAGACTGGTAATCAGGACATGCAGCAGGACAAAGCCTGGATTACCTGAGACAGAGGAGACGCAGAGGCAGATACAGGAGGAGACAATGAATGAGACTGAAAAACATACTCAACTGAGTCACAACATAATTAGTGGCTGGAAAATGAAAGAAAAGATATAATACACAAGTTATTTCTAAGACGACAGACAAGTATGATTTATTAATACCAGTTTGACTCTTAGCCAAAACCAGCCCTGGTGCCTTTGTGCTGTAAATAGGAATCACAGGGATTTAGTCAGAGGAAATTCTCATTGTTATGAAGGCTTCACCTATGTTCTTCATCCTATTTTCCCTCAGCAGAAGAGGAACACGTCCATCACCTACTCTAGTTCCCTGAAGGAGCTGCTCCAGAGGAAGATCAGTGTTTTGGAGCAGCAGCTGCACCATCACACTGCTGCCCTCAACAGCCCTGAGCATCACGATGATGACAACAGTCACAGAGACAATGGAGACACTCATCGTGATGACCACTACGACGACGATGGACACCCAAATGACCACAACGACAGACATCACGATGATCACAATGACAGCGAGAACCACACCGGACATCATGATGACAGTCACAGCGCTGAGCATCATGACGCAGACGGGGGTCATGACGACCACAACGATGGCCACGACTATGATCATGATAAAAATGATGATGACCATCCCAGTAATGAGGCAGATAGTCACAGTTACCTCCCACACACCGGCTACAGAGCACCAGAACCCCGAGCTGGTTTCCATTCAAGCAAACTGGAGACAGTGCTCAACCAGCTGCAACTCACAGGTATAAGACATTAAACAAGGTGAAAATAACCAGCAACTGTTTGCAAGCTGTCGAGAATACATTTATAAGCAATTATAAGAGAGATCCACTTAAACTGTAAAAAATAAAGATTTTCTGTCTGTGACATTGTGCTTCCCTGAAACCAGGTTCCAATAAGAAGAAATCCAAGAGTCCTGATGCCTTTCAGATTAGCTTCCCCATGAGAACCAACTACATGTACGGGCAGGTAAAGAGGACTCTGCTGCAGGAGCTCTTCGCTCTGACTCTGTGTCTTTGGATCAAGTCGGGCATGGGACCCACCCTTGGGACGCCCTTCTCTTACTCCGCCCCCGGACAGGCCAATGAACTGGTGCTAATTGAGTGGGGGAACAGTCCATTCGAGCTGCTGGTGGATGACAAGGTGAGGGAAAATACGCATCTATATCAGAATCAGAATGTATATATACATATATACGCACACATATATTTATTCCTGGGCATCTTTATGTGAGTATTTAATTTTACAATACTATTCGCAGGCAGTGACATTGCCCCTGTCTGTGAGTGATGGCAAGTGGCACCATATGTGTGTGACCTGGTCAACGCGGGATGGCCAGTGGGAGGCCTACCAGGACGGCGTGCAGAGAGGATCCGGGATCGATCTCTCTCCATGGCACCCAATCAAACCTGGAGGAGTCTTCATCCTGGGACAAGAACAGGTAAAGATGTTTTTTTTTTTGGTTTGAAAATGTACACAATGTAGAAAAATCTTTACAAACAAGATCTACACATGCCTGTGAGTTCAGTATTAGTTATTTCATGTGTCACATAATTACATTGCTGTTGAACGGTCTCATATGTTTCCTAAGTTTGCCAAAAACAACAGTTAAGGTACTAAAAAGTTTCACCTTTCATGTTTTTTTTTTCAGGACACCCTCGGGGGACGATTTGATGCCACTCAGTCATTTGTGGGTGAGATGTCAGACCTCCACATGTGGTCACACGTCCTGAGCGCCAGTGACATCCACAGTCTGGCCTCCTGCGGCAGCTACCTCAGGGGAGACATCATCGCATGGTCTGACACAGAGGTGGAGCTTCATGGAGGTGTTGCCAGATACCCCTTTGACCCTTGTCACTGAAAAGCCCATGAAATATGTATCCTGAAACTTAATGAGAATGAGAATATCCAGGGACACTCGCATCTGCATTCTAAATATTTGCCTTCCTTATAAGTTAACCAGTGACTTTTTAATTTTAAAAAAGTACTATTAAAAAAAAGGGACAGTCTGTGTTTACAGATTTTGTACAGGGACTTAGTGGTTATGGATCTTAGTTACTGATCATAATTTAATGCGTTACTAAGATAGCGTTTTATTTCAGATAAACAGATATAAGTGCTGTATGTGACATGTTGTCATATTGTTCATATTGATATATTGAATTCTGTTGTGGTGAAGTGACAAATTATCTTGTTAGTGTTATACTGATGTACTGAGGCAGATAGTCACAGTTACCTGTAAATGTACTGAGATCAGTTTCTATCTGGATTCTCTTAAAAGGGTTTCCATGGAAAATACAGCTAATTTACCAAAGAAATTGTAGGGTTATTTTGTGTCAAACTGTAACTTTGACAATCTGTATATTATAGATATCATAGATAGATAGACAATTCTTACTTGTTGACTAAGAACTAATCACTGACACATTTTTACATCTGCATTTATCAAGCTGCAAGTCAATAAATCAAACATCCACATATAAAAAAAGGAGCAACAAGTGTATTCTCTGTTCACCATTTTATTGTTTACACAGTAGTTTACTGGCACCAGTGTATTGTGGTTTTCCTTTTGCTACATTTACAGATGACCTGTGCATCTTCACCTCACAGTAAATAAAAATAAATAAATACAAAATAAATGTTTTCTTAAAGAGGTGGCTGCGGCATCAAAGGAATCAGAAACAGGGACAGTTTTGGTTGGATTATTTGTGTTCATACTTTTGTTTCAATGACTCCCAACAGTATTTTTGGCAACTTTGCACTTCAAGAATACCCGAAAAGTGGGTAAAAGTTAGGCCTTTGTCAGTTTGATGAATTGACGTTGGAGATCTGTGCTCAAAGGATTAAGCACGAACTGTGTCCTTAACACAAGGTCTAAATGTCTCGGCCACAGCAGAAATAACCACGGTCAGCTTCATGCAACACTTTATCAGATGAGAAAATACTGTAAGTGTTGGACAGAAACTGTTGCTGCGATAACTGGAACTGACCAGTGGAGGATGCTGTACATTTAAACACAGCTTATGGGTCATCAATATTGCAGTGTATGTGCGCGTGTGTGCTGGATAAGAGTGTGTTTGTCTGACCACCAGTAGAGGATGCTGAAGAATAATGAGGTTGTGTCATCAGTCAAAGTAACAGCATTTTCTCCAAAATGCTAAAATTGTTAAAGTGCAGTAGATCATTGTTTTTCCTACGATCTATAAATGCCAACTTCAATAAACTACTAGAAATAACAGTTTATGAACTGGATGTCAAGCAAATCTATCACTGGACACAAATCTAAAATTGCTACTGATTCATTACATCTGAATATTTTTACTACTGTGTAATGAATTAAAGAATTATTAGTGTTCCTTGTTTTGTTGTATTTTAATTTTTACAACTGCTCTACGATAGAAAATTGCAGGACAATTAAAAAAGATCATAGCTTAACAGACAGTGAGACAGATCACTGCTTGTGCTTTACCGAGTCTAATTTTCCCCAAAAAACAACAGTATGCTCTGATGTTTAAAAAAAAGAATGCAGAACATTTCCTAAATATCGCAATTGTATTAATGACAATTTATGCTTGAGTCAGCTTATAATAAATGCAGTTTTTCCAAGCCAACAAGGAACACTAACACCTTTCAAATCAGTGCACTAGCATGATCAGCGATGCATCTTTCATTGATGCCATAGTTTATCAACATGCAGGTCTACAGCTCATACAAAAATCTGATTTTAACAAAAGATAAAGAATAAATTAAAGTATTTCTATGTGTATCGTAAACAAATATGCTAACATCTATTTACAAAAAAGAATACATTGTAATGAGCTGCCTTGATGATTTCTTGAAATCCACTATAGCACACAAAACTGTCAGATATCTGACGGTTATTACTAGTGAGAGAGATGTCAGTGTTTTGTCTTGTAGTAGCCAGCAAGAAGGAATTGATTAATGGCATTTTGTAGTGTTACATATGAGAGGACATGGAGCTCGCAGACAGCTCCGTTTGCAAAGAAACTATAACAAAGCCTCCAATCTGTTTTCTACTTCACTAGTGTTCAAACATGTTACCAAACATGCTACAGATCATACATGTGTGGCCTCTTTAAGCTAAAACAAGGTACCACCCGTAAAGGAAGAAATTGCCTTTTGTTTGCCTCCCCTAATTCACCAGAGTGTAGGAATTAGTGGCATCTATTGGTAGCAAGCAGGGTAATAACCCCCCTCCCAAGCATGTAGGAGAATCTACAGTGGTCAACATTAAAACTCAAAGCTGTGTACCTTCACGATAGAAACATAATTGTGACTATTTATATATAAACATGTGTTGATATATTTGTCTAATTCCTACACCCTGGTCACTTATACCGAGGCGATTTTCATTTGTCTTGAGACCAACCATATCTGAAGATCAAGAGCCACCTGGCACTATAAATTAGCAAATATAAACAATCATTACAGTATCTATGAGTAGATATCTACTCTAAGAGAATAGATATGTGTATATAAAGCCATTAACGTAATTTAGAACAATCTGGTCCTTCTCTGTGACCAAGTATAACTGAACGTAGTGTGTTTGAATAGTGAATTCACATTTTTGCCTAAGCACAATCAAGAAAGGCAATGTCTCATACAGGCAGCAGTCATGAATCTTCTTGAATCGTCCTCACAAATTCACAGACTGAATTCTTGAGGAAGACTGCATTGCTGCCCTGAATAAGACCATATTCACACCATTGCAGATAAATGTTTTTAATCAACACTAACTTTTTAATTGCAGATTCACACACTGACTGCATTCTGAGACTGTCCCATATGCTAAAAAGCCAATAAAATAGACAGCTATGAGATGTCGTCTATTACACATGCAAAATCCAACGACATCAAGCATTTCTCCAGAAAATGTTTAGCAATTTTAAAAGTACGGAGGCTTTGCATATTTGTGCAAATTTTATGACTGATTTTGTAAAGGTCAAATTAAAGGTCTGAAAAAATCTACAGTGGTGTGAATATGGCTAAACACGTTTCACAGTTTGTTTAAATGCCAGATGACAGATGTGAAAGGACAGAACAGATGCTGTCACTGTAGTGTGACAAGCTGTAGTGTAACCGACCTAATGAGCAGCAGACACAGTGTTTAAGCTCTTCACCTGGGCTGCATTTGGGGACAGGAAAAGGGGGTAGCAAAACCTAGGAGCAGGTGGTAAAGTGGGGGACAAAAGCATCTCCAATGCTGTAAGGAGAGGCAGAAAGGACAAAGGATGACAGGGAGAAGGTGATAGGAATCATTCACGGTTGCTCCTCCTTTTTCTTTAGTGATATCCGTTTCTTTCTGGCTGCAAGCATTTCGTAGAAGGGATCCACACTGACGGCAGATCTGGACAGACGACAAAGAAATACTAGTGAGTGAGATGGATCATCATAATAATCAAAAAGGTGCACATACAACCAGGCAGTAGTTAAGAAATTAATTTTCCTAAAATTGTAATTAACATACTTGATGCTATGGATCCATTCATCCTTCTCCTCGGGTGTGGGGGCGGAGATACGATACACCATGTGGTTCCCCTCAACTACTCTCCCATCAGCCTCTGTCTTACACGCCTTTATCAGCTGGCCACGGTTGTTGGGGATGTACAGCTCAAAGCAGTTCTTTTGGAAGAAAGGAAAGGAACTATCAATAAACAATTATGATAACACTACTTGACATTAATGGTAATCAGGAATGTAAACCTACTGGTTTCCTTGGATCCTCAACCTCACGGATGCTTAGGTTTTCCAGAGGAATTATACCTCGTGGCTCTTTATCCTGTTAGTGAACACAAATATAAAGTTTATACTTTTTATTTATTGGCTTTCTTAGGCCCAAGAGGAAACTGAATGTGCAAAAATGATTGAAAATCCATCATTGCTGAAAATTTGAGATCACTTAAACATTAAATTCAAAAGTACAAAAATGCATGTTTCACTTTTTAATGCGGTACCTTTTGAGCTGCACTAACATCTCCTACAAGTGTGTTTGTTTGGGTTATTGCTAGCATCATCTTTCATAAGTCTGACTGGTGTCTGTTCTATTTTTACTGTGGATGAGCTGCCAAACCGGTTTTCCCTGTGTAGATTAAGAAAGTTATGAACCTAACCCTCATCTTCAGAAAACCGGCTTCCTTTTAAATTCACAATTTGTGTATTCCTTTTACAGCTATAGTTTTCAACAATAACTAAAGATCCCATGCATGGCATTTAAAGTTTACAGTTTATCATAAAATAAAAACACAAAACAAAAAAATAAAACAACCTCTAAAACAATTTCTCTTCGCTGACTGCCAATACAAATACAGTTATGACCAATAATCTTAATAATTAATAATTAATCTTAATAATCACTCATGAACAATCATCCTTGGGAAGCCTGTTTACTAAACCTGATGCATTTACATCAATTGATAGTGTCAGAGAAGAAAGGAATTAGACTTACTGTGGTGTATTCAAAGTAATAAAGACAGTTGTCTGTGAGAATGAACCATCTGCGCTTCCAGGTTTTCACTCGTCCTCCTGATGATAAACAACAACACATTAAAAAGATGAGTAAGCGGAGAGTAAAATTATTTCCTTGGTGGTTTCACGTAAAGGGAAACTAAACTGCTGTGTACACTCTAATGGCTATCTACATGGCTACTTTTTCTACAATTGTTTTAACTACAACAACTATGACTGTACATACCTCCTGAGAAAACAAGCAGCAGCAGTAGAGGTTGGAAATCGCAGGGTAGAAGCAAACAGCGAGAAATTACAGCGAGACAGAAGACAAAAAAGAAAGAGGGGGGAGAAAAAGAGGAAGAGAGGTTATATTAGTGACACAAAGATCACAGACCCCGCCATGCAAAAGATAATCAGATTTTTAGAATTGCCATGGTGCAAGAAAGGGAGTCTCTTGCTCTCCATTGTGCTACAAAAATACTTTCACTGCAACAATGTGAGCTAATAATACAGGTAAAGGCAGAGCCGGAGACCCTTGGAGAGAGGAAGGCAGGTTCATCGTCACACAAAGCCTCAGAGAACAGAGCACAGTGGCATACTCCATGTACATCTTGAAATTTGCATCGTAACACTGACATACAGCATTTGTCTCAGCAAGTTAGACTGAAAAAGATCAGTTTTAAAGACAACATATAAGGCAACAGTACTCTCCAACACAGCAGAAAGCCCTCACTGGCCATCTCACCGAGTTTAAGAAGCCAGCCCTCTCTGTCTGGGTTGAAGAAGGTGTGTGTCAGATCGTTTCCGTCATCCTCAGGGATCTTGAAGGGCTCATTTTTAATGCTTTCATAAAGATTCTAGAGTAACAGATATGACAATAAATCATTTTAATTGTCACATGACAATGTGCAGAGGAAAACATTCAAGAGTCAAACATACTCTGAGCAGCTCCTCTGGCAGATCACCCCCCTCGTTGATGCCTCGGTTCATTGAGATGAAGCGGTCCAATCCGGGTTTGTCCCTCACATTGGGGTTATGGAGGCTTGTGTTCAGCATAATGATGGCAAATGACAATACATAACATGTATCTGCAAACAGAAGAGTCATGCAACAGATTACAGCAGTTATACATTTTGGTCTGTACAAAGACTAAAATTATTAACTTTACAAAGTTTCCTTGATATCCAAAGTACAAGTAGGTTATTTTTTTATTCATATTCACGGGAGGAAGAAAATGACAAGTAACGTAGTGTAATTAGTGTAAACAATCAATATTTCTGAAAGGGTTGGATTAAAAGGGTTATGTATGACAGTGAAACAAATGGTTTGCCAGTCACCCCATATTCTATTCTGAGCATGGGTCATGCATCAGTGTCCGAACCTCTGTATGGAATGCTTATTTCAGTAAACATGTCCACTGTCTGCACTCTCAGTTAACATGAATGTTGGTCAGATGCAATTATGCTGTATAAAAACTGCATAAAAATAATGTGTTGATAAAATTCAGGAGAGACATGAAATTGTTTCAGGCCCTTTTAGCTGCAAG
>JAFBJQ010000068.1:0-24555 GCA_016785345.1 Trinectes maculatus
TCAATATAATGCGTTGTTTTTGCAAGAATTTACAGAAGGGCAGTTAACAAGTTACCATATTTAGAACAACAGCAGTTAAACATTTATTTGTGCAACTTCGTTTACACATATATCATGAAAAACAAGAGGAGTGTCTGGTTTTGCCTCTGTGAAAGTGGACTGTGTCACTGGCATCCATGTCCTAAGCTGGTGGCAAAGTGTTCATAGTCCATCAAGAAACTCTGTGTTTTCAAGATACAACTGTCACTGTCCTGGTTATAGTGCAGCATTATCATTTACTTGTTACTTCTGGAATACCAAGCTACAAAAAACATCACACCCTTCAAATGAGTATGGATAACACTATTTTTGAACAAAATTTGAACACTTAAATGCAGCACAGAATAACTGAGCACTCCAGTGTATTTAGGCTCCCTTTCTTAAGCCAGTA
The DNA here is from genome assembly GCA_016785345.1 of Trinectes maculatus. Lineage (NCBI taxonomy): Eukaryota > Metazoa > Chordata > Actinopteri > Pleuronectiformes > Achiridae > Trinectes > Trinectes maculatus. The sequence continues at coordinate 431 of JAFBJQ010000068.1, forward strand.
GCTTGCTCTTGAGGCTGTTCACTTTTGAACAGTCCAGCTCTGAAAGGCTTCAAAAGTGTACCTGAGCTCCTTGGGATAGGCAAGATTCACTGCATATGTCAAACCAACAAGCATTGCACAAGCTCTTGGAAAGTTACCCAGAGCGGTCAGGACCTTTGTACCATCTATCACGATTCCGATGTCCTCTGTACCCTCTGACAGATTAGTCTGGATGCTGTAAATTTTCATCCTTTGTACAGCAAGGTCCTGTGCCACACTGTCTTCATCTGCATCCTAAAATAAGGAAAACATTTTGTACTTTAGACTGTACAGCTAAAGGAGATGGTTCTAAATAAATAGAGATTGAAAGAGATATGCATTTCAACTTACATCATACTCTTTAAAGAGCTGATCGGCAGATTCCCCAAGGTACAACATCAGACACCGGATGACAATGTCTCTGGTTATGTTGATGTTAGGATTGCTAGGAGCCTGAAATGAAAATGAAAAACATGTTATGTTTATCAGTGGACATATGGTGAGCTGGTAGTGAGCTGGTAGGTGAGTTTTGTCACCTTTGGACAAACTAGATGCTTCCCTGGTTCTATGTTTTATGATAAGATATGCTGCTGGTTGTACCTTCAAATTTACAGTAGAGGAAAAGAAGCAATATTGTTATAACTCTATTTTAACATTTAAGCTGCTAGAAAATAGGAGTGAGTGGCAGCTGGTGCCTAAAGAGTCAGACGTTTACATTTATCCAGAAAATAGACTGGTAAGAGCAGAGTAATGTAAAACATATATAGAACACATTATTTATAATCTATGTATTAAAATGAAAACATTTTGCATGAGCTATGGTCACATTTTTGAGAATGTGTGATAAACATTGTCTAATTCGGTGGCCATACAAACTGCTGTAACTAAAAAGGTATGCACTTATTTAATACACATTTTTATAGACAGTCACAGGCTAACATTTCCGCCTGCAGATTTAATATAAATATAGATAAAAAAAACATAATATGGCCAAACTTAGGATACCTTCAGTAGGATAGTCTGCAACCTCAATCCCATGGTCCCGCCCTTTGAGTGGAAGAGGTTCAGAAGCCTGGGAGAGTATTCATCCAGCTTGGACATGAACTTCGATTCCAGGTGCACCGTTGTAATTCTGTGAAACTCATCCTGGATCTAAAAGACAAATTATGTAACTATAAACTATATTTGAAAAACTAAATTTGAAAATACCTGAACTATATTTGAAAATACCTGAAGCATCATTTATGAGATGACAGTCACTTAACACATTTTGTATAAAATAGCTGTCCCCTCACAATTGCAAAGGAATGCTTCTGATTACCATACACTTGTAACTCGCATTTGATGCCTCAAATAGAGCTGGCCATCTGGCTTTGACGTCCTCTGTGGCGGGTGATTGGTTAACGATTTCATTTCTTCGGTGTGCAAAAGTTTTGGCCATCTTTTCTTTGATCAATTTGTTGTTGTCTCTTTTCCTTACATCAGTTAGCAACTGAATCCTTTCCTGTTCTTGACTTTCCTCATCCTCTCCTGCTGGGTAAGGTGGGAGGTAGTTTACTTCTGCCTTTCGAGGCTTTTTCACATTCTTTGCAGATTTTTGGTCTCCAGGGCTCTTGCGTTTCAAGGCATTGCACATCACCTAAGGAACACCGTAGCCTCTGAGTTTGGTGCGATAATTTGCCATCTTGTATTTGAGTCTTTGTTGCCAGCCATAGTAGCCTGAGAAGGAGCCAGGTTCCTTCAGACAAGGATATTTCTTGACAAGTGCCTCAGCAACATCACATATCTGTGCACTTGATGGATAAGCTGTATACATATATATAGTTTCGGCCAGCTTCTCCAATATGTCTGCCTTGACCTTTGAGGTAGTCAGAAGTGTTCCATTCTTTCTGTGGTCTTCATCGGCTCTTTCAAGGCACATCTCAGTCTCATATGCAAACTGTGGAATGGGAAACTGCTTTGGCCATGGCTGACATCGTTCAGTGGTGCTTTTCCGTCTAGGCAGGATAACAGTGTCCATTGAAGATGATGTTCCAGCAGAAGACTCTGTATTCGATGCAGATGACTCTGTATTTGATGCAGATGACTCTGCATAAGATACGGAGTCACAGTCTGTTGACTGTTGACCAAAAGAAATGTCCAAACGTCCATCAACTTGCTGCACGTTAAGAATAATCGGGGCAGCATAGACAACCTTTACAGTGTCTTTGTGTTTAATTTGGTCAGTTTTATGCAGTGTGAAGTAATCTTCAAATTCTGAGTCCAAATACTGAAGACTGAACCCCTCAGAAATTCCAAAGTTCTCTTTCACAATAGTTTGCAGCTCCTCCACAGTCGGTGGGATTCCTGATGGAAGGACCAACTTCTCAATTCGGTCGTCAATGATTACTCGCAGTTTTTCCTCCATCTCTCCGGCCTGATAAGAATATCAACAGACAGAAGCAGACACTTAGACTACACATACAGTAAATGCTACAATGAAGAGCCTAGACATGCCACCAGAAAAAAACAAAACAAAACAAACTCAGAGACTATTAATGACAACTGAAATACACTTGAATTTTCAACTAAATATTATATTTCCTAATTTTGTCATCACATGATAAATCACTGACAATTAAAATTAATTTTTTGTGTATTGCTATGTATGTTATTAGTTATGTGTCTAATGTAAATTAATGCTGCTATCATATGTGTTGGACCACTTTCAGTTTTATGAATTAAAAGTTGAAAAAAAAACTAAATCTTTTAAAAAATATTTTTGCATTTCATTTTAACACTAAATTATAAACTATTCAAATATGACAATAAATAATTATTATATTCCCAATTCATTTAACTTTTTAATTCATCAATTTATATGGGATTTTAAAGATATATTTGTAGGTATTGACACCAAACAAGTAAAAAATTATTATTATTATTACCTGAATGATGAAATCATAACAATATATATGTAAGCCATAATTATAACTTTCATAAAATTGCTCAAAAGAAATTAAAATTCCAGTTGCATGAACCAGAATACAGATAACATGATGTATGTACAGATGTTAGGTTCAATATAATGTCATTTACCTAAAACGAACAACAGATGTGACGTTTGAGTGTAACCAAGCGTTTTCCTCCCACACTGTACGCAGCCAAGGGGTAGACATTACCAAGTTTCTGCTGCTCCCAAAGTGCCATTTTCCCAGTGACCTCCAACTGAAAAGACCTTAGATGCTCTTCATACCAGGCAGCAAGTAACTTTACAATGAAGTGTACACAGTTGTCCAAAATGGCAATCTGAATAATCTCAGCAAAATCAGGAAGTCCGCCTGTAGAGCCATAGGACAGGATCATCCCAACATTGTACCTTGTTCCATAACAGGTGACAGTCTTGGCTAAAAGCACAACAGACAGAAGTGGTGATGTTTCTCTTAAGAGTCCCTGTATGTCTGGATGCAGCACATTTAAAGGCACCTCAGATATTTTAGTAACACACAGTGCCTGCTTTCTACCATCTGTTTGCAGGTGATATGCCATCATCATTTGGTGTCGTGTCGAAAGGGTCAACAAGACATTCCTGAAATTGTAAGTGTGTGCCTCACAACCTTCTTTAAAAAAGCTGTGTTTTGCTTCGAAGCGCATTGTCCACACACCAACCACAGGTCCATATTCTTCAGTCAATGTGGGGTAGTGCTCCAAAAAATGGTGTTTTGGTGTCAGTGTCTCTTCTGGAAAAACTGCCAAAAGTCTGTCAGATATTTTAAAGTCAAGGTATGCAATAGTTTCAAGTGTATGAACAGGAGCAACCACCAGTTCAACTATGTCTTTTAAAGTCAGAAGAAACTGCCAAGCACAATCACCCTCAGGTATCAGTGAACCAACAATGAGTGGCAACAAACGTATTAGGGCCCAGTTTTCATGAGCATTTCCCCCTATAGATTTGCGAGTTATGTAATTTTGAGGGATTTCCTGAGGGCTATTGGTTTTGTCTGAGCCCTTATAGGGGAAACATTTAATTAACTCGTTAAGTTGAGTTAAATTAAAGTATTTCTTTCTAGTGAAAACCTGAATACACAATGCTAGTTCCCTAGGAACAATCCCTTCAAAAACATCATGAAGTACATCTGGTGGGTATCCAGAGACAAAGTGAAAGTAAGTCAATTTGTCGGTCAATGGACATGACCGCTTTACACCAAAGAAATGTGTTAAACTGGGATTTTCTTTAACAGTTTGTACATGCAAACTATGGTCCTCCTTTGTACGGGGTGGAAATGCTCCACCTCGCACTTCATGTGTCTGGTACTTGGAAGAATGTCCAAGACAAAACCTACACGTGTATGGCCCTGTGAAACTTTCAACTAGTCCACTGATCGAATGTGCACCGAGATTATCAGCTGCGACACAGTGTACTGTCCCTTTAATACTTTTTCCAGCACTGGGAATGAAAACTCCTTCTTTTTCTAGAGTGACAAGATCTTTTAAGAGTGATTCCAAAACTACTTTGTATTTAAACTGTTTGACATCAACAGCTTTGCAAAGTAAAGCTAGGTGTATTGATGTTAATTCAGATTGCAATTCAATTGGCAAATTTGCCAAAATTCAATAAATGGCTGTAATTTTATGTTTTTTCCTTGAGGTTCCTAGAGGGTTACACACCTCAAAATCATCTACATAAAGGATTATTGAGAGTCGTGTTTCTTCTCCAGCATAAAAATCATTTTGCCTGTAAAATTTGCCATCAAAAATTGACCTAATATATCCAGTGCTGTTTGAACACCTGGATAAAATTCCGTCTGCAATGTCTTTATTCTTTACAATTTCCTGCAGAGTTTTGAGAATGGGCACATACTGAAAGGTCTTGTTCTTTTGAAAATCAAGAATATATTCAACAGGGTCAACACACTGGAAATGCTCTTTAAAATACCTTCTTCTCTTAAAAGCTGTACTAAGAGGACCACCTGCCCCTAGTGCTGTACTAATGGGATGGAAGTTGCACAGTTGTTCTGCCAAGTCACTTATGAATGCCTGGTCTACAGTGCATTTATTTAATCTCAATGTTGAATCAAGTGTATTTCTAACTAAAAAGGAGAAAATGGGGTTCTCCAGGAATTAGCTGGGTTTAGAGCTGTCAGAGGTATGGTGTGTGTGTCCCCGTTAAAAGACACGGATGCAGATGTCCTGTTTAGTGGTGGATTTATTCACTGTGTGGTTCTATAAATAAAATACAAGGAACAATGAGTACAAAACATAACATACATAATGTACACATAAACGTAACTCTCGACATAAAGGACTGTATTAGATAATTAAACACGTAATAAATGACTCGGGTGGTGAACAATCAGCTCACGTGAAAAACGGCTTATTAGCTGAACATCGGCATAGCATTAGCCATGTGCACAGATAAACAACAGACATTAGCACAACGTAACAGGCAAATTAGATGGTGAAACATTATAAACCTTCTCACCTTCTGGCATTTACGCACAACAAACCCAGGGTGTCTAAGCAAACTTAGAATGAGCTTCACGATCTGTCCGTGGCTGCATCAGCAGGAAAAAGAAAACTTCACAGCCATAGCGTCTCACACACAGGTGTGATGCATTCAATAAGGTCGGAACGGCTAGGATGCATTCACTAGCGTAGGACATATGTAAACTCACCGATCTAATAACAGAACAGTATTTAACCAAAATACCTAACTAACATGGGCTTTCTAACACTAACAACGGCAACAGATGCTGAAGATGAAATGAAGTGAAGGTCTTCAACCAAGGCATCAATGCACCTCACAGATGCATTGCATATGCTTTCTAGCTTCAGCAGAAGCAAGGCAATTCTTTTCAGAACTAGGTATGATGCACATTCGGGATCACCATCTAGACTAGTTCCCTCATCAGCACTGGCCTCTGGTAAATCAGAGAGGTCAGCTGTCTGATTATAGTGTCTTTCATACACAGCTTGCTTAAAATCACTCAAAGAATAGGGTTGGTGTCTTCTGCTGTTGTGTTTTAGAAATGCATTGTAAATATTTGTCCGAAAACTGCACCCTTCAAATACACAAAAGACCGTTTCATGGCCTTTCAGATGATTTCCAATATGCTGAAAGAAGTCCTTCTCAGTAGAACAACTAGCATCACAAACTAAACACTTGAAAGTGGAGATATTTGGCTGTAGACTTTCCTTAGCGGCATGGTACCTGGACAAATGTGTGCGAAGCGCACTCTGCGTTTTGAATGTGCAAGGGCAACCACCATAGAGACATTGCTGAGATTGCCCGCGACCAAATGTTGTGTGCTCTAGTCTGTAATGCTTTAGTAGGTTCCCTTTTGTAGCAGATCTTACACTGCCATCCCATAGGCAAAACACTAAAGTAATAAGAAAAAAAGGTCCTATTAACTTGTATACAGTATAACTGAATAAGGAGTAACCTACTTAAATAACAGTGCTAATAATTACATATTACATATTACCATAGATATACTGCATATCTATGAAAAACATTCTCTATATTTTATGCTGCTTTCATTTCAAATTCAGGTTGGAACTTCAGGTTAAACTGTATCAAATTTGCTTAACAAGCAAAAGTTGATACAAAGATGATTTTTATATAAGTTATCAACATTGTGTTGCAAAACAGTGAATGAACCTTTACACAATATACTGTATGTGAAATAGTGCTGTAGTGTAGTATAACAGCATCTATTTAGTAAGTGCAATACATACCAGCGGTCTTTAAGTGTTGATAGATTCTTTATACACCTAGAAAAAATGCATAGCTTTAAGTCATTTGTATGAATTAATATTTTAAGCACAAACTCAGAAGAAGGAATATATGAAATTCAGCCAAACAAGCAATAAAAGGTTACACCTGCTTTTGTATGTACAGTTAGGTCCATAATTATTTGGATGGTAGATTAATAGACTTGACTGTGATAGACTGTCACACAGTCATATACACAACAAGATAATTTGTTACATATATATATATATATATACCGGGATCTATAATATAATTTTCTTAATTGTGAGTTGAATTTTCCATGCCATGATTAAAAATCCATGCTAGATAAATTATCACTGAAATATGCATAGACCATGCAAATAGGAGGGCAAGTAGGAAAGTGCAAAAAGTATCATTAGTTACAGTGCTCTACAACTTGATTCCAGAAACTTTTATTCAGGTGTGCAGCATGTATTGTGCGTGCATCTCACACGTTTGAAGAGATCAAAAGCACTAACGTCGTTAGTGTAACACGTTGTCTATGCCGTTATATTTGAGTCATAAGTCGCGCGAGCATAAACACATCTCTACGCGCGCAATTTCTCTGCGCGCATAAATTATTGTTAGTGTTTACGCTCGCGCGACTTATCACTCAAATATAACGCCATAGTTATCACCACGACCAACAACCAACAGTCTGAAAACACGATGACGCAGAATAAGACGGGGAGCATGACGTGTAAAGCATATTATCAGACGTCCTGTCAACATTACGCCAGACAAAGTTTAAAAACAGAAAAAATGACTGTTTAAAAACGTATCGGGGGAACCGCTGAAGCTCCGACTGACTTTGAATCTGACTCCGACTGATATAGGCTACATTAAACTTAATTTACTGCCAGTAAACTTGTTAGGTAACTCGGGGTAACGCAAAACAATGTTCGACTGTTGTAGCATCATAGATATAAAGCGTTGTGTTGTTATTAAAGCCTCTTACCTTGAGCAGATGTCAGTTGACGGCGGCTGTGGCAGACATCAACGTCCGTGTGGCGCAAATGCCTTCGGCGGAAGTGTACGGTGTTTAAAACTACAGAATTCCCATTGAGTAGAATTAGTTAATTTTTCGACATTGTTGACTTTACTCATAAAATATTATTAAATTCTACTCAGTGATTTTGAGCTGATATTATTCACACAAAAATGAGTAAAATGCAGTTGATAAATACTTCAAATTTAATTAAATCAACATAACAATATATCAAACTGCACACAGACATTTTTTTCATGTAACGGTTACGAGATTTTGTAAATATTAATTTAGCTTAGTCCCACTTTTTGAGTGTAATAGAGCAGTGTAAAATGCAGACAAGGTCCATTTATTGGGACTGTTGCATCAGCACTGCATCATTTCATGAGTTATGAAGCGCTGCAGGCAAGTGCTGTGTTCTCGGCACAACATTGGATTGTGGTTGATCCTTTTTTATCAGGCTGTTTGCATCAGAAATCATCACTCAAAGCATTTGATCCAATGTGTTTAAAAGGTGTTGGGAATAAAGATCTGATTTGCATGGCCATGCTCTCTAGGAAATTATATGCTCACTAAATCAAATGTCTAAAAGTTATATTTCTATCTGAGCTTATATGGAAAGGACATTTATCCTTTCCATATAAGTATATTGCAGTGATTCGCAAAATAAAAGTCTCAAGTATGCGGCTTTTATTTTAAACAACTATTTGTTGTTGCTGATTTGAGTAATAGCTCTTTCAAGCCACTAATGGTGATTCAATGCCTATTAATATTCTATGATGGCAATTTACTTTTTTGTTGTTAACCACGATGCTGGATTGAGTAGTAGTATTACGACTACTACTATTACTGTACACGTTCCTTTATGACATCATAATTTACGGATATTTCACAAGGCAACTGGTATTGTATATAGATTATATACAATAAATCCTGGAGCCTTTCACTTGCAGCAGAGATGGAGGAATCTTTTTAAACATTGGCTTATTTCATTTCAATATGGCAGTTCATCCGTATTCATATAGAAGAAGAAACACCTTTAATCGTCCCGCGCATGGGGAAATAAATTTTCTGCACACACACAGTACACAACATTTTTCATGCAGTTAGTACAAACTACACGCATGCACAGGCAGGGCAGTAGGCTAGACAAGCAGGAGAGCCTGGGGAGCGAGTTCATGGGGTTAAGGGCCCAGCTCAAGGGCCCAAAGAGGTGGACAGCATCGGACAGATGGAGGCGCCTCTCCCGATTTTCGCCCAGTCTGGTGTGTAAACCGGCAACCTCACGTTCCCAAGCTTGATGGCAGCCCGGGTCCGAGAGGGTGGCACATCATCCAAATTTTCGGCCGAGCTGGGATTCGAAGCCTCTTGGGCCCAAGCCCAACTCTCTAGCTTCTTCGCCACCACCTCCCAGTATACCTTTCCAATATGTGAATACATGATGGCTCTTAACAGGAACAACTTAAAAGAAAAATAGTGTAGATCTGAAACATATTATGTTAAATCAGTAGTTGTCAGAAAACACTTATATATAAATAAAGTTTTATAGTTCTGGTGCAGAGTCAAAGCACATTGTGGGTATACGGACATGCATTACAACAAGTAACACTTGCCTCAAACAATGTTATCACAGTAATGATATCACACACATCTTTAATACCACACTCAGCAAACATGTTTAAGTATTAATCATAGACATTAATGTCAATGTCATGTCATTTCATCCTAATGCACCCATCCAGTGGCCGCATTACTTTTGCTTGCATGGATGCGGATTCTGAGTGAGCGAGCAGCGGATCGTAGATGAGAGAAAGTGGGAAGCAGCCAATCAAAGGGCTCACTACCCTTTGAGGAACAGCTTCTGAGATAATTCCAATTAATGTTAAGTGAGCAGACATACCTTGCTGTGAAGCCATCACATAGGTGTTATGGACATGGACAGGTTGGGTGTCATGTTGATGACAGCAGGTTTAAAAGCTTGTTCATATCCCTGCCAACTCTGACGCACTGTACTTATCTATTCTTAATTAAACCCAGTCAGACACGATAAGAGCTGTTTTCTTGGGCCCCTTCTGATATTTACATTTCAAAGGCAGGGGAACATGTGTGGCCAGTGGAGTATGTGGTGTTAATATATGGAATTGTGGTTGCATCACTGATGATCATTTCATAAACAAAATACAAAACCTAAAATGAATTGCCTTCTCTTATTATCTTCTGTCTTCCCTCTGTGTTGGTGTTAATAGATAAATGGAGTTTTATATAAGAGTGGTAGTTATACCACATAAATGGGCGCTTATTAGTAGGAAGTGACATGATGGCCTTGCCAATGAGCTGCTCTCTTCAGAGTGGACATCCCAATGTTGTGTGGCCGACGCACCACTTCCACTGATGGCCCTCTTCCTCCAGCAGCAGCATACGGGAAATAAAAGGCTCCATCCTGAAAGATAATTGAAGTAGAGTGAAGCAGAACTCAGACTGATGGACGAATAATTTTCTTGGACTCTGCTTCAGAGAGTCATTGAATGTGTGCGTTCTTGTGAGGTTTCCTTCATGTATGGGGTACGATGGGAACCAGTTTCACTAATGGCTGCAAAGCCTGTAAATACATACAGTCAGTTCAAGCAAGCTAATAACTGTGTTGGTGGTGTTGTGCAGTTTGGGGTTGTTACTACACATACATGAAAACATGAAAATGTGTGAGTTTTTTATAGATTTTGGTCTCAGATCATTCTGTGATGTAACTGATGTACACAAGTACAAATGTTCTGAAAGGATCAGTCTTTACTTTGACATTGTAACTGTCTAAGGACCCACGAAATAAAAAAAATGCAAAATGCATAAAATTAAGAAAGAAAATCATAATTATTACAATAATAATACTGTGTCATATGTTTCGTGCGAAATAAACTGTCAATTCATTTTCTTTGAAGATAAACAGCATGTTGTCCCTCAGGAAGGTAACTTTACTTGCTCAAAACAAAGAAACTCATTTAAGATGTTGGAAGAAAAAGGACAAAGACTTCAGTAAAATAGACTTTCTCTGTATTTATTGTTTTTTTTAATACATTTGTCAAGCTCTTGCACCAAGTTGTTTTAAGCTTTTTAAAAAAGGTACCCATGGCCTTCAACGCAACATCAGTTACCTGATCTAATTTATGTCCAAATTAAATAAAGTTGTATAATCAATATCAACATTTTTAACTTTCCACAGCGATGAAATCATACTACAAACTGTTTTAAACCACTTTTCTAATCATTGAATAAGACATTTTTTTTAACTGGGCAACAGCATACTGATGTGCAACAACATTAAAACCAGCAAACAACATTAAATAATTGCATTATTTAATTAATTATTTAACTAATTTGTATTTGCAATTATATTTTAATCATTAAAAACACTTACTATTCTCAACCAGTTCTGTGGTCACCTGGAAACAACCCTGTCTAAAGATCAATGGCTTGTATGGGTACTATCATTTTTTTCAGAGACAAAATTAGTTGGGGTTTTTTTTTAGTTGGTTATAAAAAGTGACGTTGTTAATGTATAATTTTTCCCTATAGGACCAATAATATTGATCAAATTATGCCAGCTGGGTTCTGATTATTTTTCTGAAAAAGGCAGAAAATAGTTTTTTTTCATATCCAGAGAACTGGTTACGTAAAATGACCCAAAAGCTTATTGTTTTTTTATTCAACAGCCTTGAACAAGTATGTTTAAGTATTAAGGTGATGATTGAATTAAATGAAATGTTTTGTTAGTTTTTGTTTGTTTTTCTCTGAATGACGACTGGACCTCCGCTGTGTCACTGCTCACTCTTTGTGTGTTTTAATTTCACCATATCTCCCAATACTGTGAGCTATGCCACCTCTCTGAGCTCATTTATAATTCAGCACGAGTGCGTTCCTTGACACGAAGCAATTAATTAGTCTTTTTGTTCATTACAGGCATGGCTTTTAAAAGACCATCATGTTTTATTTTTGTTTTAATTACTTTGTGCATTGGCAGGGTTCTATTTCAAAGATTTATGGAAGGCAGGAGCCCCAACCACTATCCAATTAGACCAAGATTTTGTTTATCTGTTCCGATGAGGAGAATCAGACTCCAATTGTTGCTTTTCAAATGTGTGGGAGATGTGTAACTTAGTGCAAATGCGAAATTCATTTTTGCATGTAATGAGATTTGCATACCTTTGAAATGATCTTCTCTTCCTGCGGCTGAATTGATTTGCCATTCACTTTTAATCCCCACGAGACTCATAATGTATGAGTCCGACTGTACAGCCTGTTTCGATCCGGATGTAGTGCGCACTGTAGAACCAGCATCAACCAGTTTCACAAAAAGATAAAACATAAAATGACAATCTGCTCTCGTCTGCTTGTTGATGATCATTTTTTAATGCAGGTATCACACAAATTCCAATATGTAATTCAGTTCAGTGTTGTGGTAAACATAATTTGTGCATGACTCAGTCAACATTATTATAAATTAACAATATACAGGGGGTCCTCGAGTTACGTCGGAGATCCGTTCCTGAGAATGTGTCGTAACCGAATTTCGACGTAAATCGGACCATACATTCATTGTGTTTACTCTGGTAAACACAATGAATGTATTTACCACACATTCATTGTGTGGTAAACACTACGGTGTTTACCAATTCACTGTGGTGAATTGCCTTTTGTCACTGTAGGGGTTGACATCGCGAGTGTAATTAGCATTTCCTTTAGATTTCTGATATCAACCGTGTAGACCCTGTGTTGTGAATAAACCTACGGTATTGCCACGATCCCGAACGCATCTGTGTCCGTGTGCATCTCCTTGCCGGCTGCCGCCCCCCCTCCCCCCTTTACGTAAGTAAACACAGCTGTGGAGGTGCTGCAGAAAAAAAAGCCGGCAGGCGTGCTGAGAGACAGAGAGAGACAGAGAGAGCCGGCACGAACGAGTTCCCGTGTGAAGTCTGTACGTATTTACGGGGCAAACCGCTTTAGCCAAAACAAGGAAGTTCACGGGAGATGTGTCGTAACCACGAAAAACGACGTAATTCGCAACCGACGTAACTCGAGGACCCCCTGTACTGTATTATAAAAAAGTTTCAATCACATACACACACACAGAGACATACCGCTAAAGATATTCACAATAAAACAGAAAAAAATCTAAGAAAAATGTAAATAGGATAAGAAAAAATGTTTAATGCCACATTTATAATTTCAAGAATAAAAAGAAAACTCCCAGCATGCTTTTCACTGTTTTTTTCCTGTTACACGCAGTGTAAACATTGAGCTTCGCTGACTCGCCGGCTCTTGCTATCATTAATTGTACCTTAAGTGACACTAAATGCGAGTGGTGAGACTGCTCAGGTGTCTCTATCGGCAGGAGGATTCCTCACTCCGGGGGAACCACTTTTAATTAAACTTACAGTCATTAAGCGTTGATGAACTTCCAGAGACATCCTGACTAAACATCTGCGCTTCTGCCACGTGCAGACCCAGCAGCCATGTTTGACACGTCCCTGTGGAGCTGCTGATGGTCTGGAGGTATCAAGAAGCAGCCGAGCTCTTTTGCATGCTACGTATAACTTCTGACTCACTTCCATTATTGAAAAGACGGTATAATTTTGTCAAAGTATCATTGCAAGGTCTCGTGTAGCTTCATGCATTAATATCTCATGAGCTGTCACCTTGAAGTTTTTCATTCATTTTCATTTATTAAGCTTTTAATAAACACTATTCATACGTTTACGTTTGTAGCCTTCAAAATGAAGCAATGAGCCATCTGTGTTTTTTTTTTTTTTTTTTACTGTGGATAAGACTACAGCAATATAAATGGCCTAACCTGAATTCATGCAGCTTTTGCAATTAGCATGATATCTGAGTTTCAGTGGCGTTTGTGGGTACTCGTGTTGCCAACAATGGCATAAGTATGAAACAATGCAAATTTTTATTAAGTTCCTTAAAATTCTGTTTGTGCCCTCTGCAGCCTTTATTAGTATGGCATCATAAATTTAGAAAGAAGCAACCCACATGTTTTATTTCATTTGAATTTATTATTATTTATTGCAAATTATGACCATAAAGTTGTCCCAAGTCCACCTTCGAGTCATTTTTATACAAATGAGGGGGAAAAGTTAAATAGGAATTAGTTAATGTTTACACATTAACACATATATACACTGCATTTGTCATAGACATACTGTATTAATTAAAAAAACAGAAAATACTTGGTACTGTGTGAAGATAAATGCTGTGAAAAACTTTACTTCCCATAATGTACAAAATTATTTTATTGTATATATAATTTTTTGGACAACCAGCAGCACCACTTGCAGGCTAAAGAAATCATTCCAAACTTTCCATAAATACATTTTATTCATCTGTGGTTGATCCAGTTATCCAGGTCACATTAGTCTTTTATACTAAGCTTTTACTAATTACTTTTTCTGCTAAGCTATATGAAGATACAGCTATATGTCATTTCAGAATTATGCCATCAACACTATCAACAATAACACACTGTACATCAGTGTTAAATAATGCTAAGAAATCAGGATTTATACATATCCAATTATTGCTGTGATTTGAGGTAATGTTATGACAAGAATTTATTTAATGACTATGATTTTTATGATCGAGAAGCAGTAGTACACACATTGATTAATGTATGCATGGGTGAGACCATATTTTAATAATTTACAGTTTTCCTTGCAAAACAAACCACAAACATGATACATTTACACTCATGAGTTCATGATGTGTTCTGAGCTAGAGTAGGTTTGTCTTGGTGGGTTTGTAAGTAAAGAAAACACAATGATGAAACTTCATGAATAATAATTTACAATAAATAATAATCTATGTCTTCACCTAAATTATTGCTTTACTTAATGTGTTATTCATGTATGAAGTAATGAATGCAATCATGTGCAATTCAAATATCATTCATTTAACTTGCATTAAAGAAATGTAAATTTTGATGATTCATAAAATATTGATAATTGAAGTGAGGCGTAATTATGAATTAAATAAACTGCTTTGATGCCACAAAATAACATATAGCGTCCCTCTCCTAGGGATTGTAGTCGGAGGTGGTGGCGAAAAGGCTAGAGATTTGGGCTTGGGATCAAGAGGCTTTAGACCCAGAGATCGCCAGTTCGCTGAAGATTTGGGTGATGCACCACCATCCCACACCTGGGCTACCATCAAGCTTGAGAATGTGAGGTTGCTGGTTTATACCCCGGATTGGCCAAAAATTGGGAGAGGCGCTACCGTCTGTCTACTGGCGTCCACCACCTTGGGCGCTCCTCGTGGTGTAGCCCACTGCTCTGCATGTGCATGCATGTGCATGCTTTGTGGAATGCAGAGAATTAATTTCTCCATCTGTTTGGGACTATCAAAGGTGTTTCTTCTTCTTGTACTTATATTTTTTTGTGTTTTCTGTGACTTATTTTGTTGTGGACTATTTTGGAAAATTCTCTGTTTGAGATGCAGCATCCTTTGAAGGCATACTATTCATGTGGGGATTGAGCTTGGGCGTACAGTTCCAAACATAGTAATGTTCATACATTCTGTAAATCACTTTGACAAAGGCCCCTGAGGAGAAAATAAGTTTATGGAATTAAGAGAATTCTTCCAGTTAAATTCAACTGATGCTGCTGAGTTGTTTGTTCAGATCTGATTGTCTGCTACTTGAGCACCTAGTTTGCTGGTGAAGTCGTGACAGTGCACTCCTCCCACAGAGCAAAATTTCAGACAGAAAGATCAAAACATCTTCGCCGGTCGCAGCTCCTTTGAAGCTGTGAAAGACGCACAATTAAAACCAGGCAAAGTTTAAGGCTTCAGTGTTTTCTTTGTGTACGACTATCTGTGAGGCATGTCTCTTTTTTTTCGTTTTGCACACCCTCTCTCCAATGTCACTTGGTGCTATGTCTCAGATCTTTATATTTATGCTGCGGGGCTAAAAAATTTAGACTTGGATGGATGAAAGTGAGAGACACATCTGGTCCACTGCAAAGTTACAACTCCCTCAGGGCCTCCCCCGAGCATCTCTGCTGGCTCATATTACTGCTTTCGCTTTTAATTAGACAGGTTATCATCACGGCCTCATTTGCAGGGTATATATTTCCCAGAACTGGTTGATCTTTAATGTCCTCCAATGTCAAGACACTGAAAAGTAGCATCGCCATGCAAAACAAAAGGAATGTGCGGAATTC
Source organism: Trinectes maculatus (assembly GCA_016785345.1). Classification (NCBI taxonomy): domain Eukaryota; kingdom Metazoa; phylum Chordata; class Actinopteri; order Pleuronectiformes; family Achiridae; genus Trinectes; species Trinectes maculatus. Next base: position 16,404 of record JAFBJQ010000068.1, read on the forward strand.
CTAATTAATTCCACACTATGCCTGTTGAAGGTATCCCATAATAGGACCAACTCTAATTATGGCACATTATGGTTTTTCAGACAATAATGTGTGGCAAAATATTACATCACAAAGCTTTTCCTATAATGATTATTGAGCCATTAACACAGTCAGCCTCTCCACCTGGACACATAGCTGCAGTCAAGCAGAACAATCATCATTTTAATGCAACGGTAGCACAAAGATGTCGTAATGCAATGCAAACAAACACTTGATTTCTTTGGGCAGTCTCTTATGCAATACCTGGAACCATGCATAAATTGACCTGTAAATTATGTATATGTCTTGTAAATACATACACACACACAAATACACGCGTGCGTGTGTGTGTGTGTGTGTGTTTGTGTATACATACACGCATATATTCACAGATACTGGTTTTTATATTCTATTTTTCTTTTCTATGAATAGTAAATGCACTGTGCTGTAGCAGCTACTGTAATTTTGTGATTCTATTCTATTCTATTCTATTCTATTCTATTCTATTCTATTCTATTCTATTCTATTCCATAAGTGTAATATATCTGTAAGATAACGGCTGATCCCTTAAAGACCCGAATCTCCCCTTTTGAGCAATTACCGTTACAACATCACCATGAGCCATATTTACTTTCATGCTGTTTATATGACCTCAAGTGGCACTCTCTGCTTAGGAAAAATTTACTGCAGGCAGCTGATCACGATCCAGGTTGAGTCTGAGTGGGACAAATGCAGCGAGGTGAGCTCAGAGTTGAAAAAATAGATAAGTGTGCATTAAATTTGAGGATGATTTTGCTTGTTTACTATACGTTTATATATTGTGTAAAGGTTGCCATCACCTTGAACGAAAAAAAAATGGTTTCCCACTTACAAGAGCTGCGTGTAACCTTTCTTGAGGAATGCTATTAATCTTTGTTCCCTGACAACACTGCTTCACCTTCACAAGATAAAAGATGCTTGTTTTCTCCGCCGTTGTCTCTTAATTGAAAGCGGTCTGCTGCCCTCGACATGATAACCTTTGCCCTCTGTAGTCCACCTGAGGTCAGTCTATCAACACACTGCTGCCGGACCTAGTCAGTCAGTGCCGATGCAAACAGCAGCTTCCTCTCCAGAAACCACTCTTGTCCAGAACCAGCTGCAAAACAGCAGTTGAGCTGGATTTCCTGCAGTCGTGCACCTGACTTAAGCTCAATCAATCAAGCATCGTCTTGGAATGAAAACCCCCGCTATTTCAGTTATATCACTAATCCGGAGCTACAAGGGCTCCTGCATTAAGATGAACTTGGTGCAAATTGGATATTGCAGGGGACAGTGGTTTCCCACTCCTAGTTTAGATTGTTTTTCAACTGTTCTTCATTAAAGGACAATCGCTTTAGGCCTCTCACTGGACAGACAGGCAATACTATTCTGTTAGGACCTGAGGATCCGTGGAACAGAAATTAGAGTCCATTCACTGAGACGTCTGGAAGTGCATTAGTGGTACATAGGCACCCGGTAGACCTGCTGAGGGGCAAAGCAAACAAGACACTTTAAAGTGGGAATAAAGGGATTTGTTTACTTCCTGTGTGAATTCTTTCATGGTTTAAGGTGAGATAGATGGAGACACATTAACACAGTCACTTTAAGTGCTGGGTAAAACTAGTTTGATCAGAAGTCTTGGCAATGAATGTGATGCAATGCAATGTTAATGTTCAATATGTCTGCAATAATCTATTTCTGAGTAATTTCTTTAAAAATTAGAGAGAAAGGGAAAAAAGACTGCAGGCTGTGGTTAAAAGCTTTATTTGTCTGACCATTAGTGTTGGGAAATTCGAGTCTTTTTACAGACTCGAATCTTCGAATCACGGACGTTAAAGAGAACGAATCTTTTTGAGTCTCTTCGTTCATTTCGTTCATTTAACAAGGGCGCCCTCTAGTGGGCGTTGTCAAAACAGCAGACAGTCTGAGCTGGCTGTCACGTGACAAATGAACGCATCTCAAAGACCGTTTTGAGTCGTGATCGAATCAGTCCTGTTTTCTGTTTCCTGCATCTCTGCTGCAGCTGCTACAGGACGATTGAATGAAAAACTCAGTAACTTAATTAGACCATGATTTCATGACGACTTTTAAGTCCCAACTTCCCGAAAATGTTACTGTCCCAAACGTGACATATTAATGTTGTTATGTGATTTTATTTTATTATTATTTTGTGGCAGATTATAACACAAAATCAACACGTTTATATGATCAAGTATTTATTTATCGACACACTTATAAACACACTGCATTATATACACTATAACAGTGTACACATATACAAGAACCGAAGACCACTTATTCATTATTTCATGAATGAATAATGTATGTCGGATGTCATGTGACAAATTAACGAGCGACCGATCTGTATCAACAAAATGCTGTGTGTACTGGTCGCAACTAATGAACGAAAGAACGACTGGAGTGAACGAAGCTCCGTATTTCCTGCTCCGACACAGTCAGCGCAGGCTGTCACGTGACAAATGAACGAGAAGGACTCAGTGAACGACTCAGTGAACGAATCACTGGGTGTACTGCTCCGCACACAGCCTAAGCTGGCTGTCACGTGACAAATGAACGCATCTCAAAGACTCACAATGTTGCATCGTGAACGAATCAGTTCTGTTTCCTGTTTCCTGCATTGTGTCTTCACTGCAGCTGCTACAGGACAAGTGAATGAAAAACTCAACTCTTTAGACAATGAATTTATGATGACTTTTAAGTCCCAAGTTTTCTAAAATGTTACTGTCCCAAACGTGACATATTAATGTTATGTGATTTTATTTTTTCTGGCAGATTATAACACAAAATCAACACGTTTATATGATCAAGTATTTATTTGCCAACACACATAAACGCACTGTATTATATAAACCAACAGTGTACACATATACAAAAACCGAAGACCACTTATTTATTATTTCATGAATGAATAATGTATGTCAGATGTCATGTGACAAATTAACGAGCGACCGATCTGTATGAACAAAACGCTGTGTGTACTGGTCGCAATAAATGAACGAAAGAACGACTGGAGTGAACGAAGCTCCGTATTTCCTGCTCCGACACAGTCAGCGCTGGCTGCTGTCACGTGACAAATGAACGAGAACGACTCGATTGAATGACTCAGTGAACGAATCTCTGGGTGTACTGCTCTGCGCATAGTCTGAGCTGCTGTCACGTGACAAATGAACGAATCTCAAAGACCCACTGTTTTGAGTCGTGAACGAATCAGTTCTGTTTCCTATTCTTTTTGTGCTTGGGCAGCCGCCATGTGGCCGGGGAACTTACTGCATGAAAATGAACGAATTAGTCACAGAGATGACTCGTTCTTTCCGGGTCATGTGAAAGATTCGTTTATATGAACGAAACGTTCATTAACAACACATTACTACTGACCATAGATTAAAAGCCTGTCATTCACAAACCATTTAACATAAATTCAATTTAAAGTTCAACGAAGAAACAGGCTAATTATGTGTTTTTAAAAAAACAGATACAATATCTCAAACAATCCCAAATCAATGTTGCATTCATGATAATAAGCATGAATAGGACACTCGACACTAGTTAACCAATTTAGCAATTTAACCAGAAAAACCAGAAAAATGCTGGTTCCATGTTGTGTTGACAACAACGAATGACATCTGTAGAGTCAGTGAATGCATCTCATCAGACGCGATAATTGGAATTGCAACCAATGTGTTTATTCCCAGTCAATTGCTGTAGCTAGGGACAGCATCCTCCATGTTTCCCTTTCTAACTCTCCGTTTGTCTCTGAGAAGTGAGCGGAATACGAACTAGTTTGACAGCGACTTAATTGGCTGATTCAAGCAGTGGATGTGTAAGAGGGTGTGTATGTGTTTGAAAAGAAGCTGGGTCTCACCTCAGAAACTCAATATTCCTCTACTGCACAAGTTGGTATTAAAAACGTTCTATCTGGTATTAGAGATGATATCAAAGTGCAGTACAAGGAAATGTATTGCAATATCTATAGTTTAGTGAGTAGAGAAGTAGAGCGACATGAGCGGTGAGCACAGCCTTGGAATGAGTAAGAAGATGTTTGGAGGAGACAGCAGTGTTTGTACACTGTTTAGACTTTTTCACCTCTGCCAATAGCCAGTCTTATCTGACAGTTGCTTGTAAAGAAAAGGCTTCAGGAAGTTTTGGAGAAAAGTGAGGCAGGTAGACTTACAAAAGTCCATCGCTTTCTTTATATAGTACACTGCCTGTCCAGAATATAGATCAGGTTGCTCCATGGTATCTGCTCCCCGACGTTCTGTCCTTGAGAGGCAAAGGGAAAGAAAAGGACACGGGGACTATTTCCATCCAACGTGGACTTCTGGAAAAGTTGGTCCATCCACAGAACGAACAAAGGTATACAACATTTTTGAGAATATTGACTGGATGCAGACGGCGGACATTGAATAGCATTGGGAATGTTGCTCCCCAGGCTGCGTGAGTGTGTCCTTGAAATATTATTTACATTTCTATTCCTGGGTAGATTGGATAACTAACAACATCACATTGATGTGAATTATTCTAAATGTCATAGGGAAATGGAAATGGAAATTCAAAGAGAAAACTAGTAGTTCAACCCTTTATAGGGCAAATACATGGAAATTCAAATTTTAGAGTCCATGAAGTCCATGAAGTTATCATATTTGGTTCCTTGCCCATAAGTGGTTAAAAGATTTCCAAGACATGTACATAGAAAATACAAAAATACATATGTGTGAAAGTAGCATGTATTTTAGAACATTATAACATATACATTATAACATTATACAACATTAGGCCTTAAGAGGGGCAGATCAAACCGTGACGTATTTATTCTGTGATGTAGGGTGATCTTTGCTGATTGGCTGGGTGAAGACCACATGCTTTTACAGTACGACAGCTGTTTCTACGGTTGTATTATTGTTGCATTGGAAACCTATCAACCCCATCCTTAACTACATTCCTATAACATCTTCAGTTTGACTGATACAGTCAAAACACTGACTGAACGCAAAATTCAGTCATATTATACACGCTGTGATTTTTTTTTTCTCAACTAATGTGGTCAAACAGTCATAATAGAGTGACCGCGGCCTATAATCTATCTGTTAATGAAGCACCACATGTAACGTTTATCACTGCAGATGCTGAACACTCTTTTAGCTGCTCTTTCCCAGTGTCACAAGGTCAGTTTTCTAGTGGCTAGAGATAAGGGAGCGTTCCCCATCAGCACGAGCAGGGGTCTCTGAGAGCACAGAGATAACACCACACCTGCGTTATCTTTCATGTTAAAATACTGTGCCTTGTTAGTATGTTAAATGATGGATCGTCCTCCTGGAGCATAAGGGGCCTCCATACCCATGTGGTTTGAAAACCCCAGCACTCTGCATCGCTATGATAGATCACCGGCTTTACTTCATCCTGCTGATTATTCCTCCTCTATCATGAAAGCTAAGTAGGAGCAGGCATACGATTTTGTTCTAATGTGGCCTGAAATAGTGTGAGTATGCTCAGGTTCATTTTTACCTTCTTATCAGCCTGGATTACACTCTTCTGATTGTGATGTCATCACTCTGAGACTTCCTGTTTGAAAGACGTATGGTGAAAGGGCCTTGATTATAATGCTTAACTCGAATAGCTCTCATGAATTTGTCTCGTTTGTGACAGACGTGCACTAATATAATCAGCAGTGAGCATGACAGGAATTAAAAAGCTTCCTCGTTGGTACTATCTGCAACACCATCATAGAGAGAGAGAGAGAGAGAGAGAGAGAGAGAGAGAGAGAGGGATCAGGAGGGGAAAGTATTGTTAAGCCCACAACCACTCACCCATTGAGATACTAATTACAAGATGTGTAGTCCACATTAAAGAAGGGGTGGCTTTTTACAAGATTGCCTATCATTAGTGTCATTATTAATAATCCCATCTGGATAAAATCACAAACTTAACATAATTCAGCGTGACGTCTGACCCTGAGATGGGATTGACAGCCGAAACATTACAATTACATGTTTCCCCTCCTGTTGCTTCACTTTAGTTTCCTCACCTAAGAACATCCATCCATTCATCCATCATCCGCTGCTTATTATTTGTTCATTTAAGGGATTTAAGGGAGCCAATTCAAGTGGACTTGAGACAAATCCCAAGTAGTGAAATATTATCTTATTATTTAATAAGGTATGGAAAATGTTTAAATTATCTTAAAAATACTCTTTGTGACTGAGGCTGTTTGATTAATTGTGTGTTCTCCCTCTGGCTGCGGAGACATACATATGTGTTCATGAGTATGTTTGCTACTGCACAACTGTGTGTGTGTGTGTGTGTGTGTGTGTGTGTGTGTGTGTGCGTGTGTGTGTGTGTGTGTGTGTGTGTGTGAGGTTTTTGAGTGAACTGAATTAAATATTCCCTTTTAAATTCATTAATTTTCTGACTTACAATTTTAAGATTTCAACGTCAAACGCACAAAAAAATCCATATTGGGAAAATATAAAAAATACTCACTTCAGAGTTCAGACTTTTCTTGAGGGAATGTGTCTTTGAATTTAAACTCTGCCTATCCAGATTAAAAGTGTATTTGAGCTCTGGCAGGTTGGTTGGTTGGCTCAAACAGTATCTGTTGAAATAACAAAGCCCATACAAGAGCGGTGCTCCTCAAATCACTGAGGCCTTTCACACATATATGAGCAAAACATGAAGAACACATATATAGTAGATAGAAAAATTTGTACATTAGTTAAAATGTCAGCACTTCTGTCCTGAATGTATCAATCAATGAAGGGGATCAAAAGTCATTTTGATCCCCTTCATGTTAAATGTTTATTTACCATGTTATGTGTTGGTGCAGTGTGTGTGCAATGTATGTATGTATGTGTCAGGCCGATATGTAGCGAGGACCCAGGAGCAGAGATTTGATTCACAGTCTTTTTATTTTCAAAGATCTCTTTTCCAGAGTGAAAAAGCAAGGCTATGAAACTTGACAATCTATCTTTCTAGATTCTAAAGCAACTATCAAAGTAACAACTCAAAATCTACAAAAAAAGCTCATAAAGGGAGAACACCTATCTAAAATACAAAGTACAACCAAAATCACTCTAACTAAAAACGCTCTATAAGGGAGGAAAAACAGTCTGAAAAACTCGATGTACTCCCGAACCTCCGGCTCCATGGATGGCCACCAGAACCTCCGGGAGATGGCAAACATAGTTCGCCTCACCCCCGGATGACAGGAAAGCAACGAGGTGTGAGCCCACTGGACCACCTGTGGGCGCAGTTCGACCGGGACAAACAAACGATTCGCTGGGCACCCACTAGGCGGCGGACTCTCACCATTCGCCTGCTTAACCTCCTTTTCTATCTGCCAAGTCACCGCTCCAACCACACAGGTTAGTGGAAGGACGGGTTCTGGTTCCTTGGCAACAGGCTCAGGGTCGTAGAGTCGAGATAGGGCGTCAGCCTTGATGTTTCGGGACCCCGGCCTGTAAGAAAGGGTAAAAGAAAAACGATTAAAAAACAATGCCCATCGGGCCTGGCGAGAGTTTAGTCTTTTGGCTTTTCGAATATACTCAAGGTTCTTGTGATCAGTCCAGACAATAAATGGGTGTTCCGCCCCATCCAGCCAGTGCCTCCATTCCTCCAGAGCCACTTTTACGGCCAGTAATTCCCGGTTACCTACGTCATAGTTTCTTTCAGCTCTGGATAGGCGGCGTGAGAGGAAGGCGCAGGGGTGCATCTTTCCATCCTGCTCCAAACGCTGGGAGCGAACTGCCCCGATACCTTCTCTGGAGGCGTCCGCTTCCACCACGAATTGTCTGCAGGGATCTGGCATGGTGAGGATGGGTGCCGTCGTGAAGCGGCGCTTCAGGTTCTGGAAGGCATTCTCTGCCTCTGGGGACCAGTGAAATTGCACCTTGGTAGAGGTAAGTGCGTGAAGAGGGGCTGCTGTTGCGCTAAAACCTCTGATAAACCACCTGTAAAAGTTAGCAAATCCGAGGAATTGCTGCACTTTTTTGCGGCTATCAGGCGTAGGCCAAGAAGCCACAGCGCTGACTTTAGCCGGGTCCATCTGTACACTTCCAGTGGCTACAATAAAGCCCAGGAAGGAGATGGTGTCGGCATGAAA
>JAFBJQ010000068.1:34318-56806 GCA_016785345.1 Trinectes maculatus
ACAGTGATTCACCTTTCCACCAGCATCAATTACCCATTCGCTATCTTTTACTCTGTGTCCTGATTGGCTAAGGGACTGTAGGCCAATGTCAATCAATCTCCTCCGTGCCTCGTCTCTGTCCAGGTCAGAATGCGTTTGGCTTGGCAAATTTCTATGTTTGCATATTGTCTCCACGACAAAACCCACAATGTCGACAAAACGTTCTGCACCGACAAAGACAGCTGCACCACGGCCTTCAGTAGAAAAAGACGCTACAGCGGAGCTGAGTCACCACAAAGAGGCACAGTCAGAGGAACTGTGAAATACGCGTCAGTCACAATGTGTCCAACCGCGTAGGTTGATTATTAAAATGATTATTTTACAGTATTTCTAAAAACTATCATAGTTATTTGTTAGAAAACGCTTCTATTTTTATTTCTTAAACAAATGCTTGGGCCTGTAAAAAGGTTTTGTTCCTTGCTTTCAATGTTTTATGGAGTATTTCATTGTATAATAACTGTAAAAAAATAAAGGTTTCTACTTCACGGATTTCGCCTATCGCGGGTTCTTTTTGGAACGTAACCCCCGTGATAAACGGGGGATCACTGTATAGCGAGGGTTCACTGTACTATAAAACTTACGGATTTTAGATTGGTCTAAAATACGGATATATGTCTAGTTCTGCACAGTAGACATGGTCTTCAGGTAAGCAAGAGGCATCTGAGGAGAGTACTTAGCGCTAGGGGACACACTCATCGGAAAGATTACTCTGAATTAGTTATACCAGACAAGAGACTTCCTTTCTCCTGTTGTATTCCTATTTGTGCAATCAACAATATGTATTTTATGTCCATTGTTCTTTTCACGTTTATGTTACTAGAGTATATTCTGAGCTTTTCTTTCGCGTGGCTACATCACTGTAGTCTTTGTAATTTATTTCTGGTTGGATGACCACTGAGGATTATTCTCAGTTGTTTCCCTTGAAAGTGAAAGTGTTTGTGAAAAACTGCTATTTAAGCAGAAACTTAGAGTCTCTATAAAGACTTGCTGTGGTTTACTAAAAGAATATGGGGTCACAAGCACAGTTCATTTGAAGGACTCATGGGAAAAAGAACTAGATGTGGAAATTAGTGACGAGGCCTGGTATGAAGTTTGGGAGAATGCTAAGTCTTTGAGCGTCTGCAATAGAGTAAAGGCGATCAAACTTAAAATTTTACATGAAGCTCATATATCTCCCTCTCAACGCCATAATTTAATTCAGACCTTTCTCTGCTCTGCCCTAAGTGTAAAATAGAGATGGGTAACCTCACTCACTGTCTTTGGTCCTGTAGGAAAATACAACAGTTCTGTTTGGTATAAAATGTGAACTGGAATCTCCTCTGCTGTCACTGAATGTAACCCATTATGCAGAGAAAGTCTGGGAACCACTGGGCAAAAAAGCATGAATTCAGACTTGTGTATACAGTACTTTATATAAGGAACTGTCATACTGAGGACATCAAGAAAAGACAGCATATCAGTCAAGTGACTTTTCTATCATAGCATTATTGTGTTGAGATATGTTTCACAAAGGAAACCTGGTCTGGAAACAAAATATTAGGAAATTCCTACATCCAATATTGATATCAGATGATATATTACAGTCTATAGAGTATTACAGTAAATCAGGTCACCTTGTGAATGTCTGGGACATTAGTGTGTAGGTCTTTTCTAAAGCCACTTAATCACGCAGGCAGCTGTACCTCCTCCTGAATTCGTAACCTTATTGTTGTTGCACTTTGATGGATGGACATGTATGTCCAGCAAGATCTTTTTCCTCCACATAACATACAAAATAGAAATTGCTTGGATGCATGGGACAACTCGCTGCAAGCTGTAAAAGGCTGATCTGGATAAACAACAGTATGCAACATATGCACAGAAAAACCAAAAACCATGGAAAATCGTGGACAGCATTTCTGGGATGTGGATTCTTGTGTTTTTTTCCTACGTAGCAGGTTGTAAACAATGCAACACTGTAGTCATGTTGCATCCCTCTGAGCTGGGACTACTGAGACACGCTGGTTATTGATAGCAGCCATTACCAAACATCAAATGGGTTATTCCTGACATCGACATGAGATAAACAAATTCCAGAAGGCCCCAAAAGTCTGTCTGCCATTGTTTTCCGAGACTTCGTCTCCGCACACGGAGCCTCAGGGTGCACACAACACCTATCGGTTGATGGATTAGCGCTTTGAATAAGCAGCGGTGTTCTCAAAAACCTCTCTTTAATTTTGCTAAAACATGAACCAAACATAATAAAGATGGCTGTAATGACAACATTTGATTTTCCTATTTCTTGCTGATATCGTGGCAATATTGTTATTGTGATTTTTTTTTCAATGGTAATACAGAGTTTATCAATACACTTGAAAAAACACATTAATTTCAACATTTAATCTAAATCCTGGATTTCAGGATTTAGTGTCATATTTTTAGTTGGCCGTTTCTTAAGTATGAGATGGAAAAAAGTAAAGATCCATAAAATAAGATTCCGTCATGAAATGGCATTGATTTAGGAACTTTTTGAAATATGGGACAAACTTTCTTTTAGGTCAATTTACAGCTACTTGAAACTCAGTGTTTTGGCCCGTTAACATAATTATGTGCTTTAGATGTAAAATCTCATTAAAATGTTTTAATGCGAGTATATTATATCACTCACCTTTACACACACACACTCACACACACAAACACACACCTCACACTGGTTTAAAACAGGAAGTTGATTAAATAATATGCAAATCACTGTGAGATTGTAATTCTTGACTTTTAATGCAACTGAGTCAGCCGCATGCAGTTGCATTGCATTAGTATTTCACTGAACACAGGTTTATGATTACAGTGTTCCATACTGCATGGTTACAGGCAAAGCAGCAAAATCAATTCTCAGCATGACTCCATATGATTGAATGTCACTTAATAACTTTATATTGCAGATCCACCACTGTAACCGTAACAACTAATTTTGCCAATAGAAGATATTCATTGGTGGATTATTAGCTACAGAAAATCAAATCACATATGTGTAACCCACCTTCACAAATCATAAAAACCAATTCAAAAACAGACAAAAAAAAATTACATACATACATTGTGTAGTTTGACAGACTTTTGGGGATTCACATTGTTAAATACATGTATATAAACATCTATACATGTGTCATAGAGGAAAAAATATATATTATAAAAAGCTGGTAACTATTACACAAATTACAGCAACAATGCAAATGTATCAGAATAGACAGTGCATCACAGTTTGTTGCATATGAGACTATCTATCTGCAGACAGGTCAGAGTGCTTATCCTGACCAGTGTCCAAAATTTGAAATATACAAAACAATAAAAGAGTTGCAAATAATGGCTAAAAATATAATGGAAAAATTAATGTGGCCACTAAGTGTGTCTTGTGCTGCATTGTTAATGTGCATTGCATCTTAATTTTTTTTAATGACACCTTATAATATCTTATCTTAAAAACAAAACAAAGTTCTTTGTGATAGTTTCAGCATAAATACATACAAGTTCACAAGTTCCCGCAATTCTTACTGATGTTCTTATCAAACATTTATCAGCGACAATATGTGCAATAGACCTTTTTTCCCCTGCTGAGCTGTGTAAGAGCAATGAATAAAAAACGACATAACAGATGTAAAGGCTTTCTTGTCCCATTCTTATTCATGAGCGGGTTCTATCATACTCAGAGCATTATTTTTTTTCATTTCGTGTTCGCATTCTGTAACGCTTTCCTTAAAGGACTCGCCCTCCCTCTTAAACAGCCTCTGCCATGAGACTTTGGACCTTTTTGGCTTTTGGAGCTGGTACACAAAATACTTTTTACTACTGCTACATTTTTTAATATAATTCCCCAAACCATTGACTTGTAAATACCCAACATTGCAACATGATAGCATTTACTGTTGTTATACCTCTATTATATCTATACGCAATGATATATTCTCCAATTCCATTCACCCATTTTGTTATGAATGGTATCCTGGAAAGGTTATCTTGGTATATTGTGCGCAGTGACATATACAAGCACCTTACTGTATCATCAGAGCTCCTCTTAAAAGACTTGGAGTAAATGGGTGGCACAAGGGTATGTCTCTATTCACGCTGAGAGCCTGTGTGATGTTACTTTTTTGTACTATAGTTTTCATTAAATCTCTTCTGTATGCTTTGCCTGTTTCTTTTTTTTCTTAGAGTTTCCCAGACCTTCTGTAGTACTCTCTCAGCAATCATCCAGAAAGAGAGTGAGTGTTTCCAGCCCGAGGCACTCTCTAGCCACTGTTCTCACATCACTAAATGATTGATATCTCGGTCTTGAAAGGTAGCAGAGTCCTTTAGCTCAGTCCCACAATGCTCCCAGGCAAACTCTGACGGGCAATTAGCAGTAGAGGAGGCTCATTAAATTTAACATTTAACATTTGTCCAATTGTCGAACTGTCCATTACACATTTTAAAAAAGCTAATAATGTGCTAATTTTAAAAAGAACAAAGCGTTTTATTTGTCATTGTCACAGTACACTTACACAGCACACTTTACAACGAAAAGTGGTCTCTACTTTTGAACCCATCACACACACATGTGAGAGCAGTGGGCTGCCATACATACAGTATATGCAGCACCCGGGGAGTAACTGGGATTAAGGGCCTTACTGAAGGTCCCAGATTGGTGCCGAGAGTGGGATTTGAACCCCAGCCCTTTTAGTTTCAAGACCAACACTCTAACCATTTGGCTACCACTCCCCCCTTGCCAGCATATAATTATGAACTAAGTCCATACTGAACAATCCTGTGCCTCTTTAGGTCAACATTTCCAGTCAACACAAGAAACAGTAGTAGCCAAATGATGTGAAAATTATGAATGTGGCAGGGTGAAGTGGTGAAAAGTAGCCCATCCAGACATAACTTGGTTTCCTAACATAAAGTAGGTGTTTTAACAATGTTTTAACCCTTTGTTTTTGCCTTGATATGACTCTTTCGGTGACCAGTCATACAGTAATTTCCATAATGACCTGTAAAAAATTTAAAGACTCGTTGAATATTGCCATATATTTCTAGCAATTAGTTTCACATACCTGTATAGTTGGCAGAATGGGTGATCACCATTATTCTGGATGGGAATCCAGAATAGTCACCAGATACTGTCTTATTAACTAGAGCCTGAATTAACCATTTTTTAAGCAGCCATCTGCTAGGTGTGTATGTAGGTGAGAGGAAAAATGGAGGGATGAGAGAATGGTGGGGGTAAGAAGATGAACAGAAACAACGGAGTTCAACTGAATTGTTGTATTTTAAGCACACTGGCTGTTGTAATAGCAATAAGAATTGTTGTATGATGTTGTATTTTGATATCAACAACAAGATAGGAGCATCAATTAATCAAGTAATAATTAAATAAAATATACATAATTGATCAACAAAAGAATAATGGGCGAATAACAGCATAATCATAATATAAACTGAAAAGTCGTGTCACAGATACTTGTATAATGAAAACACTAAAGACCTAAAGTGACAAAACTAAGGGGTAATTCAAGGTTCATCAAAGCTTTATGAACAAGAAAAGTTTAAAGGCAGGAACACACCGACTGAAGCACAGGAGAAGAATGGCAGGTGATAGCAACAGAACAGCTATCCAAAACTGCTGTATATTTCATGTACTGGGATCTAGAGATTATTACAAAACATTTCCTCTTGAAGATACAGGGCAATACAGACAGATAGGGTATTATATACTTGTCCATGTTAACGTCAGAAATGGCAGATGTAACTACTCCACTCTGTCATGCACTTCTGTTGGCGAGTTGAGGTTGCTGTCAGGCTGATCAGCCAAAACTGTTATTTCTAGCACCATCTGAACTGCTGCTGGTTGATAGATGAAATTCGTCTATAAACACGAAAGTGACATTCTTGCTGAATACCTGTCTTTCTGGGAGGATTACATTTGCATTTGCATGGTGGTGGTGCTCAAATGTAAAAGTTAAATGCAATTGGCTTAGGGTATTGTTTAATTTATTGCATTTGAATATTGTACAGCTTGTTCAAACTGTCAGAAAATTGCATTTTAATTTTAATGATGTCATTAATATTGCTTGCATAAATGGAAAGTCAGGTATATACATGTGCTTGTCTATGTAAATGCAAAACTAAGGTTGCTTAGTTTTGCTATCTTTAATGAAGTTTAACATATGAATGTTAATGATACATTTTTAAATTTTAGTTCATTTAGATCATACATTGGCATATGTTGGGTCAAATACAGGGGGTTGAGGTAATTCGGAAGTCTGCACTTAGCAGAGAAAAACACTGTCTCCCATTGAGACATTAGAACTTTTGGCTGTTTTGAAGACAACAGGGGCATGGGACCGAGATGTCTGTACCTGTATGTCTCTGAAGAATGTTGTAGACCAATTGACTAGTTCTATATTCTGTAGATATGTAAGGTCTGACCATATTTGGCCAATGATTATTTATAACATTATATATCTTGCCTTAAAAGACAGTACAGTAGGGTAATAGATTTGATATTCTGGTGAGAAGACTTCAAACTCTTCTGCTACAAGATGGACCCTTCTCATTAATGCGCCGTGGACAATGCTGGTGAAGCAGCTGCCCACTAATGATGGCTCTTGGACAGGCTTTTGTGGTTGATGGTGGCTTTAACTCCCTGAGTGAGCATGGAGTAATTTCTTTGATCCATTGCCCTTCAGTCCCCTGTGTCTGCTTGAATCTCTGGAAGCTTGCGATTAATCTGTTGGATGCGAAACATTAACTTACATTGCACCTCCCATCCTCGGGGGTATCTCTTATCCTCTCGCCTCTGACCAGAAAACATAAGTGAACACCAAACTGATCCTTCCTAGCTCTCCATCAGCCCCATGCACTCCCGGTGGGTAGGCGTGAGTTCGTATGATGAGTGGGATTGGCTTGTGCTTTATAGTAACCATTAATGCAAGTTACGTACCATGCAATCCACACCACATCGTTCTTTGTGTGAGTTTGGATTTTGAAGTGGTGTATTGAAAAGTGTGTTTTTGTACATTCCTCTGATTTGTTTTCTTTTAGTCGCTTTGATCAGTTGGGTTAAGGTTAGAATTGAATGTCAGCTGACATCCTATATTCAGCAGGGGTATAACTGCTGACTGTGGAATCAATAGTAGCTCTGCAGTAACATCAAAGACACTGAGGTCATGTCCTCTGCGTTTTTGAAATACACATGGTTATGTAACCAATGAGTAGAATTTAATTAAAGTCCTGATAGCAGTTTCCTATCAAATCCAGAAATGTATTAACAAAAATAAATCAATAAAATATTTCTGGACCAGAGTGCACCTTACCACCTCCCTTCACTATGTCAGTGAAAGTCACAGCATCACAACACAAAATACAATGGCACAATACACTTCTCACAGGTAAGTAAATACACTGCTCCCACAAAGGCACTTAGGGATTTCAATTTAGCAAGTCCTTTCTCAATAAAATAAACTAGTCCTCGTTAAAAAAAAACAAATCTCCTAATTGTCCCTAAATATGCTGGCCAGCAAATTAGAGTAGTTTAAAGAGTTCTTGTGTGTGTATATATATATATATATATATATATATATATATATATATATATATATATATATATGTGGTGTGAAGAAAATGTGTTGTGGATGTGTGTGTGTGTGTTTGCTTGCAAACAAGCAAACCAGTAGTCGTCACTCCTCCTCCACTGTGATCACCAGGGAAAACACCGAAAGTTCTCCACCAAGTCCTCCGTGAATCAATCCAATCAGTGCGTCTTGATTAACACATCTTGCCGGTCGGATGCTGGAATCCAGGCGGCGCAGAAGAACAGGGCGGCTGGGCGGGCTGGGAGTCAATGAGCCGACAAGCTTTGACGAGGAAGAAGGGAATAACTCACGGCCACGATGCTGTGCGTAGTCTCCCTTTTTGTTTTCTTTCTTTCGCGCTCTCCACTCCGTCTCTTCCTTCTAGCAGCTTCCACACTGCCGTAAAACCAGTTGGTTTATATCCGCAAAACTTATTCGACTGTCATAAACTGTAATTTTACCCTTGAAGGGCATTGCACACAAACAACCAAAATAACAAAACGAAACACTCAGACAACATAAACTACCTGAGTGCATATGGGTAACAACATAAAATACATAACACATATGACAATAGCAAATATAAACACCTGGGTTACATCCTCCCCCACCACCACCATTCACAGACTGCATTAACTCAGCAATTTGTTGCTGCAAAGACATTAAGAAACTGTGAAACAGCGTCTGGTGTGTGGTGTGTGGAGGACATACATTGTGAAATTTACAATGTGCACCTTTACCAAGCTGGTAGTCACTGAGGTATTGTGGTGGTACTCTCCTCCTCTGAGGCCTAACCTGTGACAAGGCTCGACTAACCTCTGTGACATTGTTTAATAAGTCTTCCTGGGGTGAAAAGAATGCAGGGGCATGAGGATTTAGAGACGTACGTGACTGAGAACTAGCCTGTTAAGGGGCCTCCTAAATCATGTCCTGTAGTTCCCTTTCTGTATCTACTCCCACAAAAAACAATTCTTCAGCAGAATCCTATTCGTTTGTTGCTACAAGAACTGGCAGCGACACAGCCTGCACATTACTATCAACATTACCCTCTCTCAATGTTGCAGGTAAGAACCCACACGGAAGGAGCATGTCACAATGCAGAACTCTCTCTCTGCCCTCCCCACTATCAGGTTTGACCACATAAATGGAGATACTCTCATCAGGCTGTTTAGCAACAGCATAAACAGTTGATTCCCATTTGTCAGAAAGTTTATGCTTCTTTCTGAGACTCAAATTCCTTACAAGGACTCTATCGCCTACCTCTAAAGGCAGAGCAGTCACCTTAGCATCCCAACGCCTTTTATTCAACAACTGTCTTTTCTCAGCATTTCTTGACTCTAGCTCGTATGCGTGTCTGAGTCTTTTCTTTAAGTCACGCACATAAGTCACGCACATACGAAATATGCTTGTGCATATTTCGTATAATGGTCCGTCACCACCAATATGTTTCTAATGTCTTTTGAATCAGGTTCCAATGTAAAAAAATCAATACAAACCAACTCAAGGGGACCACTCACTTTGATGTTAACTAGTTTGGATGCCTTTTGAACCCTAGCTTTGCGTCTCACACATCTTTCACAATTTTTGCATTTTGTCTCAATATACTTCGCCATCTTCGGCCAGTAAAATCTAGCCCTGGCTAGTTCCAAAGTTCTTTCAATGCCCATGTGGCCAACATCATCATGGACACCTCGGAAAGCTCTCTCTCTGTGACTATTAGGCATGACAAGCTGATTGAATGCTTCACCTCTTTGATTTAGGACTCTGCGGTGTAGCACACCATTCACCAAGAGTAATTTAGACCTCTCACGTAATAGTAAAGCTACTTCAGGCTCATCAAACCTCCCATCTAATGTCTCAGTGTCTGATGCAGTTTTTAATATATGAATGCCTCGTGCTAAAGCCACATCTCGCCTCTGCAGCTGATGCCAATCCTCCATAGACATTTCGGGCAGAGAAGAGCGACCTATTCCTGGGTTTCCTAACTCGTCAGGAACGGCACTTTCATCACACAAGAGTGTTTCCACTGCAGGCAACCCATTGTCAGCATGCTGTTGTTCACTTTGTGAGGCTGCATGAACACTGACACCATGGCGCATACAAAGAGTGTGGAATGTCTTTTCATTCAAAACCTTGAACTCATCAGGCGACAGACTGATGCGATCTAACATGCTCAAAATTCTCTGGTCCATCTCCCGGGACTCTTCATCATCCAGAGATGATTCATGAGGTCTCCTGGACAGCCCATTCGCATCAATATTTTGTTGACGAGCCATGTACTGAATGTACACGGACAGAGCAGCAAGCCACCTATGGCTTGTGGCATCTAACTTTGCACTGGTCAATACATAGGTTAAAGGGTTATTATCGGTCAGTACCTTAAAAGTAGCCCCATACAAATAGTCGTGAAATTTATCACTAACTGCCCATTTAAGAGCAAGAAATTCTAGCTTATGGACAGGGTAGTTTTGCTCACTTTTAGAGAGACCACGACTAGGATAAGCCACTACTCTGGTCTGACCATCTTGGACCTGATACAGGGCCGCACCTAAACCAGTCATGCTGGCATCAGTGTGAAGCAAATATGGAAGCTGCCAATTAGAGAAAGCAAGCACAGGGGCTGATGTCAATTTCTCAATGATCCGGTTGAATTCCTTGAGCAGATATTACATGCCCTAGGTATTTCACTGAGGTCTGGAAGAACTTACATTTGGAGGGGGACAATTGAAGACCAAATTCAGCGACATATTTCAGAATTTTCATCAGCCTCTCTTCGTGTTCCTCAAGAGAGCTGGAGAATATTATGAGATCATCGAAGTAAGCAACGACCTCTTGGAGGTTGATACCTTCCATCACCTTCTCCATAGTTCGCTGAAAAGTCGCTGGGGAGTTGGTCAGACCTTGTGGCATTCTACGAAACTGCCACGTGCCGAAAGGTGTTGTAAATGCTGTCTTTGGCCAGTCAGTTGGCTCAACCTCCAGCTGGTAATACCCACTCTTGAGGTCGAGAACAGTAAACCATTTTGAGCCGGACAACAAAGTGAAAGTTTCCTCTATACGAGGTAATGGGTAGGCATCTTTTTTTGTTATGTTATTTTGTCAATTTGCGGTAATCTACCACCATTCTCAGCTCTCCATTTTTCTTTCGGACAAGAGCGACTGGAGATGCATAGGGACTCTGTGATCCCTCCATGATACCCGCAGCCTCCAGGAATTTGTTTCCACTGCGTTTTTGGCAACCATTGGGCATCGGGTGTTTTTACCAACTAGAAGAGGATATGTGTCACTGTATGACTGATCTGGGTTTACTAATGGAAGAATGTGCAAAGATTTATCAGTGCCACATGCATCTTTAGGGAATTGAATATCCACTTCTACAAACCCTATGTAGGGGACCCTTTGTCCAGCTGCACCTTCAATGTCGAGTGCCGTTTTAGTAGAGAACAACTGCCTGTGAGAGCGATAGCGTGAATAAAATGACTGAGATATGATCGTCACTAGTGACCAAGAGTCAATAATGCAACTACATTTAACTCCATCTAACCAAGCCTCACTGTCACAAGGTTTCCCCACGAGTCCATCTGGAATAGCAAAGTTCTCGTTCTCATTTGAGGGTTCCTGCATATACTGACTCAAAAGAGGGGGACGTGTTTGACAATGAGCTCCTGCTTGCCCCACACCAGGAGCCCTTACCTGTTTAAAAACAGATTGGGTCGGAGGCCTGTCTGTTGAGGGTTTAGTGGATGTTGGCTCTGTCTACATTGGTGCCTCTCACAAAGTTTCTTTTGCACAAGAACAGCATTAGTTAATACTACTAAAAGCTAATTCATATGTTGTTCCTTGACTCAGGATATTAAAATTTGAGGTAGTATTTATATCTATGTGTGTGCAAAACTGATATCAATGGGTTTATAGCTTATTTGGAATAAACACAACTGGTTTATAATCATCATGATAAAATAAGAGCAATTTAAGTGCAGTGTTGGGTTGTAATGAACAAGAAGTCTGGTTCTGTTTAGTTGTTGTCCAGTGTCTATGTTGTTCCTATTTTATTTTGAAATCTCACTCTCCTCTTGTTCCAGGTGTGGTCCCTCTTCCTTGTGGGTGTGTCATTCTGGTTTAATTGTTTCCACCTGTTCCCCATTACCTTGCGTGTATATACACTACTCACAAAAAGTTAGGGATATTTGGGTTTCAGACTGATTGTTCTATTTTTTCCTTTACAGGTAAACTTAATTTTACCTTCTCTAAACTTGTGACTGCAGGTGTCCAACTGTTCAGTGTTTCAGTACATATTGCATAATATGCTGTTCTCTATTAAGGTGATTAACCGCAACAATCAATCATCAAGTGTCTGATCCATGAATGTTTTGGTTCAATGACAGTGTGTATGTAAACAGTCTTCTTCATCCATCAGGCTGTTTACATTTGACATCATGAGACACACAACACAAGGACTCACAACACGTGACTGAGACTTTTTTCGTACCCATCACTGTTGTTAGCTTTTGCTTCAAGAAATTGCTTGATATTACATTACTATTGCATGCGTGTACTAAAGTCCCCTAATTTCATGATATAATATCACTGTAGCATGAACCTTTTACATTTTCCATAAACTTCACCCGAAAGCTGAATATCCCCAACTTTCTGTGAGTAGTGTAGTCTGCGTTTCCCATTGTCCTGCTCCAGTTCATTTTGTCCATTGTGTCAATACTTGTCAGGTTATGAGGCAATTGGTAATTGCCAAGCTTTGTGTGTTTTTATCTTTGCAGTCCTTTTTCCTCATATGTATGAGTTTGAGCTTGTTCTTTGGAGTCAAGCGTTTGGGTCTAAGTCCTTGATCGATTTTGACATAGAGTCATTTATTCAGTGTATTATTTCATGCTGTACTCCAGCTCTGCCACAACATATTCACTACTTTCAAACACCAACAGCATTACTATTGTTGCTAAATTTGTTATAATAGCCTCAAAGACAGCATAAAAAGCATACATGTATAGTGTTTTATGGAGTGCCATTTGTAAAATGGCTCACGACTGAAAATGACAGCAACATTTTGTCACATTTAGCTTCAAACAATGTTTAAAAAACTGGTGTAAATTTTTGAAAGTTACTTCTTAGCATATTTACAACAATATTTGTCAACTTAGAGATATATTAAATCGTTATAGTAAATGATAAATCTACATCTTACTGTTAAATCTAAATGTTTCTGAAACTAAATATTTAGCTTATAGGCAAATTCAACGTGCCGGTAACCCGGAAGTACCACAATAAGCTCGAGGAGGTCAGATTGCGATGATTTTTAATGTCAAATAACGAATAAAAACCAACTTATCCGGGGAAATAGACTCTTGGACATAATTATCTTGATAATAAGTACCTAAAATAACAAACACATTTGAAGTAACTTTTTATTGTCACTTCTATGAAGTGACCTGTACTACAGCCAGCCACTGGGGGGCTCACTTTGACTGAGCCCTCACATTAGCTTCCATAAAGCCAGCAAGATCCTATCACTGCTCAACCCGATACGCTCTACTTTTGACCATGCTCATTCTGCAAAAACATAGGCAGAGCCGTTTTGGCAGAAATACAAAATTGATGTAATGCTGCATTGTTGGAAAAAAAAACAACCAGTATAAAAGTGTACTGAGCGGTATGATAGTACAGTGGAGGTGATGGGTGTGGCTGGCCCAGGTGTATTATTATAGCTAGTGGAAGCCTGAAGCAACATTTACAAAATATTAGCAACATTTCTTTCATGTGTTTATATGCCCAACAGTCATAAATGATACAAATGTGCTATACATGAATTGCATTGGTGCTGGTAGCAAATCTCTACTGGGCTACTAGTTAATTTCGTAAAGTTAGCTTTGATAAGAACCTAATGTAATGACATGTCTGACATTTTTTTGCAGAGCGAGCATGGCTGACAGTCGAGCGTACCGGGTGGGGGCGGTATTTAATGTGGTGTCAATCTGGTTTAGAATTTGTGTATTAGTTTATTGGGTACTAATATAATGATTTTATTATGGAATATTATTTTTATATATTATCAATGTAATTTGTGTACACAAGAGGTCTAGTCAATGCACATTAAAAGTAGTTCAGTTCCCTGGGAAAATCAAAGACCTGGCAACCCTGCTCATTAATCTGAGGAGAGGAGTCTTTTCTCTTGTAGTGTAACATTAAATACAGAAAGAAAAAAAAACATTAAAGACTCACAGTAGTCTATCTTGTCTATCAATCACAGGCCCACACTCTCTCCTGTCAGACTGTTTATGCATCAGGATAATTTTCCCTGACAGTTGGCATTTTTCACAGTATTTCTGAGCTCATCATCCGTGACAGCTGCTCGATGACAGATTGCCTTCCCTTTCTGTTGAAGAATTTGTTACACAGGTGGTTTCCCACTCCAAAAGCAAACAAAAAAAGTATTATTATTAATTGTGAAAATGTAATTGCCTCATTTTCAAATATTTTCATACATATTTTCAAAAAAAGAATATTTCCTGATTCTCTCTCTCAATGTATGTAGTGTAGTGTAGTGTCAAATACACTACACTACACTACATACAAATGAGCACTATTATAAAATTACTGGTCAAAAATGGTTCAACACATCATGATGCTATATATCGGTATATGAAAATATGAGTAATGGAATGGATGTAAAGGTAATTTTTGGTCTCTGTGCATAAAAGGTAATGACGTGGTTGAAGAAATGCTGAGATAAAGAGTGAAATCATGTGTTTACTGAGAAATCACAAAGGTGACACCATTATGTTAGCCTGTGGCACTTGCACAGAGCAATCTGGCTAATATACGCAAAGCTGCCTGAGGTGATATCCTCCCCATACTGGCTGCTTGATAGACATTCTCACATTGCCAGTGGCTTCTGGCAGATCCCCTCCAAAAGGTAAAACAGTAACATCACAACATTCATAAACACATCACATAAACCCTGAAAACTTCACTGTGTCAAACTAAATGCATTCCAAACTCAGGATACAGAAGATACAGAATACAAGCGCTATTACACCCATACTTGCAAAAACAAGGTGCGAAGAATGAGAATAAAGTAAGAGGCAGTAATTACAGTAAATAGTTTTGTTCTTAGAGCATTGGTGGTTCAGTGGTAGAATTCTCGCCTGCCACGCGGGAGGCCCGGGTTCAATTCCCGGCCAATGCATCTATTTTGGGAGGTGGTGGCGAAGAGGCTAAAGAGTCGGGCTTTGGACCCAGAGGTCGCCGGTTCGGTTCCCAGCTCGGCCGAAAATTTGGGTGATGCGCCACCATTCCGGACCAGGTCTAGCAAGCTTGGGTACGTGAGGTTGCCGGTTTGCACCCCGGATTGGCCGGAAATCGGGAGAGGCGCCACCATCTGTCCACTGTCGTCCACCACCTTGGGCCCTTGAGCAAGGCCCTTAACCCCCTGAACTCGCTCCCTGGGCGCCCCTCGTGGTGTAGCCTTCTGCTCTGCATGTGCATGTCAAGTTTGTTTGTACTAACTGTATGTTGTGTACTGCATGTGCAGAAAAATTAATTTCCCCATGTGGGACTATTAAAGGTCTTTCTTCTTCCTCTTCTTCTTTTATTTATTCGGTTTATTTATTTATTGTTGACTTTGCCTTCTAACCCCTGGTATTTTTATTTTCTATCTGAGGTTTTGCTACATTTGGGAAAACAAATGTGATCTGATACATGATCAGCTTAAATAAAATAACTGGAACTCTGACTAACAGAAATTACTAGTTTATTTATTTAGGGGGCTCGTCTTGTAATAGATTCCATAACAACCTTGTGGTCATGCCTGCAGTTTAAGATTAAGGTGATAAAATGAAATGTTGGTCACTGTGAGGGAGATATATAGAACCCAAACATTAACTTTTATTTATTTTTTTTCAAAATTAAAATGAACTGTTTGCTTTTGGCATATTTCCAGATATTTCCAGATGGGAGTACATATAAAATGTTGAGGAGGACCTTGCAGGATCTCATATGTTATTAAAATGTTATTAATAGCATCAGAAACCCATACACCCCCCAGACTGAGGCCTTCATTATATAAAAGATTTAAAGCAATCTAACACATGTCCTCAGAGACTGGCAACCTTTTTTAATAGATCAGCATTAAAATAAGATGATCTGCTGGATCAGAAACATGGAATGAATCCAGCAAAGCAAGATGTGATCGTCAGGATCCTGTTACTTCCACAGCAATATAAAGAGACTCAGGCTCAGTCCAAGCTTCAGACTTTCTAATGTAAACAAAATTATTTTCAGTTAGTTAGTTATTTAGACACCTTTTGTTCGAAATAAAGTAACTGACATAAAATGAAATGAAATCATCATCAAGCATAGTATGTACACGTTCGAAACACACACACACACACACACACACACACACACACACACACACACACACACACACACACACAAATATCTATATATACTGTATGTACACACATATACTACATAAACCCTTTTCACTTATAATATCCCTTATGTTAAGCAATTTATTTTTTATCCTTCATCTTCTATTGACCTATTTAGAAATATTATTTTATACCCCCTTTTGAATATATTATATTGTATATTTGTACTTTGCATCTCCACTTAGATTATATACTCCTACTCTTTCTGTGAACATTTCTCATATATTTTTTGGCAACAGGTTATTTCTTGCTTTGTATATTATCTGCACAGTTTTGAATTTAACTAAATCCATAAATTTCATGCATGAATTTATAAATAGCAGGTTTGTGTGTTCTCTGCATCGTGCTTTGTTTATTATCCATATTGCTCTTTTCAGCTTTTAAAGAAATTAGTTAATAATGTGTTGTGATCAATGGAAATTTTATATTTATACAATTTGTGATTTCTTTATATAAAATAAATAAGAATTCTGTTGTTCTATGTTGCTCATTTCGTTCTTAATCCTTATTGACATTGTGTGAGTAAATTGTGTTTTTCAATGAATTTGTCCATGTCTGTTGTAAATAGTATTTCCAGTATTTTGGAAAACTGGGGTATAGAAATAGGCCTGTAGTTTGTGAAATGGTGTCTATTCCCAGTTTTAAACCGTGGTATCACTTTTGCTATTTTAATTTTGTTCGGAAATGTACCTGATTGAAAAGACAAGTTGCAGATGTGAGTTAGTGATTTTGCAATTTCTTCAATAACTTTCTTCACTGTTGTCATATCTACTGTATATCGCTGCAGTCTGTGGAGGTTTTGTTCTTACAATTTCTTACTATCTCCATGATTTCTTTTTGATCAACTGGTGCTAAACAAATTGTACTGGGGTTTCTGCCCCCGCATCTTCTTCACCTCCATATTCTGTTGTCTGTGGTTTCTCTGTTTTCTCTGTTCTCTGTTCTGTTCGTTACTGATGGTCTTATCATTTTCATTAAAGTATTCCAGGTAATTTGCATTTTTGGAGTCTTTTCTCACAATGCCATTTAGAACATTCCACATACCTTTAATGTTATTTTTATTTTTTTCTAATAATTTATTATAATACTCTTTCTTACATACCCTCATAATGTTAGTGAATTTGTTTTTATATTTATTATACTTTTCCTCTGCTTCAATAGTTCTGTGCTTTATGAATTGTCTATGCCTTTTACACGCATTTTGTAGCCCCTTAGTAACCCACCGACTATTTTTATGTTTATGTGTATACCTGTATTGCTTCATTGAACAATTTTTGTCGTACAACAAGATAAATATTTTTAGAAATTCCTCATATGCTTTCTCCATATCCTTTTCTTTGTAAATGATCCCCCCACTTCTGTATCAGTAAATTACTTTTAGTGAAATCATGGCTTCCTCTGTTTTCACTCTAAAATATTTATAATTATTAGTATTATTTTCTTTCTATAATTACAGGAATATGCAGTTAAAAGTGATCACTGATATCTTTTAGTAAGAGTTCGCTTTCTGTATTGTTTTCTTACACTCTACAAGAGGATAATGTGGCCCCTAAAATGAGTGAGATCCCCTCATCGATCGTGAGTAATATGGATGGGAAAGCCAACTCATTCATCCGAAAATGGTTGGGGCTGCCGCGGTGCCTATCTGAAACCGGCCTCTTTGGAAAAAACATGTTGCAGCTACCACTGAAGTCACTACAGCTGGGCTACATGCAAGAGAAGACCAGGTTGGTCCTCGAGCTCAGGGAGTCCACAGACAAGTCAGTAAGGAACGCGAACGCCAAGGTTTCGACTGGCCGCAAGTGGAATGCCCAGGCCGAGGTCGACCAAGCCATCAGGCGGCTCCAACATAAGGAGATCATGGGCAGAGTCCAGATAGGAAGAGCAGGCCTAGGATGGAGAGACGCACCACGCACCTGGTCCAAGGCCAACCGCAAGGAAAGGAAGGAGATGGTGGTGGCGGAGGTGACAAGGATGGAGGAAGACCGATACAAGATCAAAGCCGTGTCGCAGGGTCGGCAAGGAAGCAGGACAACCTGGGAGGGAATCACAAGCAGGAACGTCAGTTGGTCAGACGTGTGGAAGATCCCACAGGCAAGACTCAGCTTCCTCATCCGCTCAACCTATGACACGCTTCCCTGCCCTCGGAACCTCCACCAGTGGTTCGGAAGTGAGGAACGCTGCGCGCTCTGCAATACTCCCAATGTAAGCCTCCAGCACATCTTGTCAGGCTGTAAGATCGCACTCTCACAGGGCCGCTATAGATGGCGCCACGACCAAGTCCTGAGGAAGCTAGCCGAATCACTGGAGGAGTGTCGAAAGGGAAGTAAAACACCGCCACCTGCAGAGGACCCCACAACCTTTGTTGCGGAAGGAGGGATCAAGAGAAGCATCAGGCCAAGAAAAACATCAAGGCCCTTCTCCCCTGACCAGGAGTGGAGCATGAGGGTCGACCTCGACAGGAAGCTTCAGTTCCCCACGGAGATCACCACCACATCCCTCCGGCCGGACATAGTTGTGCGGTCAGCTAAGGCAAGGGCAGCGATTCTCATCGAGCTCACAGTACCGATGGAGGAGGGGATTGAGGCCGCCTTCGAGTACTTCGAGCCAAGTACTCAGAGCTGGCTGCTGAGTGCCGGGAGGCTGGCTGGAAGACTATCATCTACCCAGTGGAAGTCGGATGCCGAGGCTTCATGGGCTTGTCAACCACACGCCTCCTGAGGGACGTGGGACTCACCGGAAGAAGACTCAGGAAGGCGATAAAAGATCTGGCAGAGGAGGCTGAAAAAGGGAGCTTTTGGCTCTGGCTTAGGAGGAAGGACAAAACTTGGGGGAAGAACACCTAACTCCAGACAACAGCCGCAGGAGACAACACCCATCAGCTGCAGGAGGTAATGGGAAGACGTCCCTGTCACTGCTCCGCCACCAGGAGACGTATCAGAATTAAAGGAGCGAAACGCCGGTGAATGGTGGTTTCTGGCTGATGACCCTGCAGCTGACCCATGGGCACCGGAGGAGGTGGGACAGGCAGAAAAGCCCAGCAGGTCCTAACATCTTCCTGTATAATCCTAAAAGGTTTGTACATATATTGCCTATTAAAGTTGGATATGCACCCATGCTGTACACTGAGCCTTCTGTCTTTTTATGTTGCAATGACCTTCGGCTTTCGCTGGAGCGGTTTGCAACTGAGTGTAAAGCGGCTGGGATGAGGATCAGCACCTCTAAGTCTGAAAACATGGTTCTCGACCAGTTATGGTGGTTCAGGCACCTGGCCAGGATGCCTCCTGGACTTCTCCCTTGGGAGATATTCTGAGCATGTCCCACTGGGAGGAGACCCCAGGATAGGCCCAGGATAGGCCCAGGACACGCTGGCGAGATTGTCTTTCCCAGCTGGGGGGACCTCTAAGAAGACCTAGGGGTCCCCCCAGAAGAACTTGCGGAAGTGGCTGGTGTGAGGAACATCTGGGTAACCCTGCTGAGACTGCTGCCTCCGGAACCGGACCCGGATAAGCAGTAGGAGATGAGACGAGGCCTGGGTCGCTACACTGTTAAAAAAAAACTGTTGTTTTC
Organism: Trinectes maculatus; assembly: GCA_016785345.1. Classification (NCBI taxonomy): domain Eukaryota; kingdom Metazoa; phylum Chordata; class Actinopteri; order Pleuronectiformes; family Achiridae; genus Trinectes; species Trinectes maculatus. The sequence goes on from JAFBJQ010000068.1 coordinate 53,958, forward strand.
ACGGTAAAATCCCGGCAGCAGCGGTTGCCGAAAAAGTACCGTAAAATTACGGTACAATGTTTTCTTCATTTACAGTAAAAAATGTCCTTGTTACAATATTTTACCGTAAAAAATACAGTTTTAACATTTAAAAAACACATTGTTTTAATTGATAATTTACATCGGATATTAATTATTTTTAACGGTACATGCCGTGGTTGCCAAGACTGTATCGTAAAATTACGGTACAAAATTTTCTTCATTTACGGTGAAAAAATGTATTGACACTGTTGACTTTACAATAAAAAAATGTGCTTAATTGCATATTTTACTGTAAGAAAATAAAGTTTTAACATTAAAAAAAACATTGTTTACTTGAAAATTATAATGAAAATACCATTTAGAATTAAAGTTTATGCTATGACATGGGATGGTTTTCTGCTTGACAATTCACAGTGTAAAGTTTGAACTAGAGTTTTTTCTGTAAAATATCCTATAAATTATTGCGAATATGAAGGTCCAAGGAAAAATTCCTTGTAAAAATTACACTAAATTATAGTCACAGTACAGGTTGTGCTTTTTTATTATCGCGATGTATATCGCACAACCCTGAAAAAAACACAATATCAAATATTTTTCAATATCCTTAAATTACCTTATGTTCCAAAAGCCACAAAAATATTCAACTTAAAATTTTCAAATATATAAAACTTTTATTTGAAATTTGTGAGGTACCAACACGTCATATAAGAAAGGTTTACAGGTTCACTTAAAAATGTACAAATTTGATGCCAGTGCTGTAAGCCATACGCAAAATGATTACTGTAAAAAATGTAACAATTTGTCAATAAACCAAAAATATTTATATCTAACAAAAAAATAAAATCTACCTTTTAACATATCATTCCTCAGCATCACTGGTAGGTCCACTCATGGTCGGCAAGGTCTGAGATCAGAGTCAAGACTCTGGGACTGACTGATAACACTTTTTTCTTCTTGTTCCACTCAACTTTGGTGCCTTTCTCAGGGTTTATTGAAAAGAAACACCTTTAAAAAGAAAGAAAAGAAGAAAGAAAAAGAGAGAATAAGACCTCACGTAATATATCAAATGCCTTGGTCATGAATGTTGGGAATATAATTTGAGTGTAAAAAAAATAGTACTATTCAGTGTCTATCTTATTGTTTTTGTCACTTCAGTTTTAGCTTGCTAATCCTTTTTTGCACTTACAGTAACATTAGGACTGTCACTGGCATAAACTAGAATAACTAATGTCACCTTCTTACCTGTCTTTCTATTCTGTTGCATGAGGTGTGGGTGCACACACACTGTAATAATAATTCTGTATGCAAGGTGCTGTTTCTAATTCTAATATTGGTAAAGAAATCAATTTTTACCGTTGGAGGAACTCAAGTGTAGACCGTAGTTCCACTGGGTAGTGTATGTTGAAACAATAGTAACTGCCGAACATCAGGCAGATGGCAGATGTGAAGGAAGTGATGTGGTTGTTGACAATCTCTCGATCAATGCTCAACATAAATGTCTCAGCAGCAAAGCAGGAGGACCCTAGGAATAGATCAAATGAATAAAGAAATTAACTTTATTGACAAGGCTCCAATATCAGTCATAACTAGAAATTCAAGGGTACTTATTTCAATATAGAGTCATACAATCTATTGATGGCAGAACTTATCAGGTGAAATGTTAGCCAGTGTACAAAAGTACAAGTGGATGTTTGTACCGCCCGTAAGTAAAAGCTTACATGTTTGGTTCAGTATACTTACCACACACGATAAGGCATGGGGATGGTGGCACATTCTCCATCTGAACTTCCTCAGCGAGGCTCGTCTTCTCGACAAAGTGGAACAGATGCTCTTCCTTCTCATCAAAATAAGCCAGTAGACGAAGTACCATCTGTATGACTCCTTCTGAGCAACCAGTGGACTGACCTCTTTCAGTCTGCTGCTTGAGAAGAGCATCCAGAACTGTTTTGCGTTTCTTTACATTAACCCACTTGAAGAAGTTTAAGAGACGTGCTCCCTTTTTGTCCACATTGGCAAAGAAGGACTCAGTCAAACTCACACCAGTCAGTTCCCGGAAGTGTGCTGCCATACCGACTTCCTTAAATAAAAATGGCCATTCCTGGGATAATTTCTGGATGCTTACACCTTTATTGATCTCTTTACGCTGTGTGTAATATGTGGACTTGATTAATTGTCTCACAGCATCTGCATCATTGTTCATATCTTCAAATGTCTTCATTTGTTCTTTCAGTCTCAGTCAGTGGCAAATGCTTCGGCTCCCAGTTGACACAGCCATACGGGTCTTGAACACTTGCTCTTTGTTCGGCAGATATTTCATCTGTGTCTTCATCTGATGGTACTTTGCGTTTCTTTATCTTCGGTGTGTCGGGTCGTTTGACATTTTCAACTCTTGACTGGAGTTGCTTTGCCAGGGAATGATACCCAAGAAAAAACTCATCAAACAAAACAAACAAGCGCCCTGGTATAATTCTGACACTCACAAGCTAAAACAGGTTTCAAGAAAGTTAGAAAGAAAGTGGCGCTCCACCAACCGTGAGGAGACCCACATAGCCTGGAAAAACAGCTTTAAAGCTTATAAGAAGGCACTCCGTAATGCCAGAGCTGCCTATTACTCATCATTAATTGAAGACAACAAACATAATCCAAGGTTTCTTTTCAGTACTGTAGCCAGGCTGACTGGAAGCCACAGCTCTATTGATCAGAGCATTCCACACTCCCTTACGAGTGATGATTTCATACATTTCTTTAATGATAAAATTAAAACTATTAGGGAGAAAATCCCAAATTATACTAAATAGTGACTTATCCGTGCAAACAGAAATAGCAAG